>JARHVA010000432.1:5192500-5485322 GCA_037957365.1 Torreya grandis | reverse complement strand
TGTGTGTATATTCAAGTGTGGCCTAGTTTTGTATTTTCTTAGAATATTAAAATGGTTTGTATGCATAATACTCAGAGCTTAAAACATTAAATAATAGATCAAAGATGCGTATAGGTAAGTAATAGGAGGTCAATTTCACCTATGTGGTTATGGCCTTAAAATATTTTATGCCCCTCTACCTTGACCCGCTCTAAAAAACCAACCAATAATTGAATCACCTTAAAAGGAAAAGAAGATGATGATTGGGATACCAATGCAAATTAAAACACTTTCCCATTTCACTCTATGCTTTTTGCATCTAGTTAGCAAGCTATTTTAGGGAATTGATGATAGTGCTAGCCATGTATGTAAATTGATCCATAAACAACACCTAAATGTGACAATTTTTACCTTAGATACTTTTATCAACTTATTAATTTAAAATTATTAATTCTCGATTAAATTGTCACTTTTTTAAAGGTAATTATGCATTTAAATTGAGTAAATAACTGATTAACTCAAAAAATATGAATGAATGAAAAATAAATAAATTACTCACGACACCAAATTGATAACAGAGTTCACCCACTGCTTTGGCTACATCTCTAGGTTCACTTAGAACATGAACCAATCCATTTCCATGCAAAGTGATTATAACACAATGGTCTAATAGACCTTTTTAGACTACTCACGACATAGAAATAAGCTTTTACAAAGTCTTAGAATACCTGGCTAGACCTTACACCTTCTTGTTTTATGAGCAATCTTGCCTTCTTGAAGTTCTTCACCAGCTAGTCACTTTCATGAACCTACAAAATGGATTTAACAAAAATCAAATTAGGAAGTTATGCATATGGATGGATTTGTCTCAAGAGTCTAGGATAAAACCCTAGTTTACATTGAGATGTGAAACCCTCTCCAAGTCTCTCAAAACTTGAGATCTCTACAAATTGGTCTATTAAAGCTGATACACAGTCTGTCTAGGCTTGACTTTGAAGCATTAAAAAGTACATTAAATATCCTCAAAGATTGACACTCCACATATGGTTGGAATTATCCCTTTTTCTCTCAAGTCATCAAAGACTAGAGGTGTGAAACACTCAAACATCACCTTCTGACTTTTTCCACATGTCACTTCTCAATTGGTCTACTTGACATGGTAGCATGGTGCCATGTCACTTATGACACCTTATTTTTCCATGTTAAAATAAAACTTTAGTGGGCCATAACTCAATCATCTGGACTCTATTTTACATTTCATGAGAAGTGTTGGAAAGCTCTCGATAAGCTCTATGATGTGCAATCACTTTGATCAAAATAAGAAGACTTAAGTTTTTGACAAATGGAGAGATCCACCTAGATCAAACCTCCCCACTAAGTGATTTTGGACCCCAAAATCATGGTCTCCATTAAAATTATTTGCAACACATCAAATATAGAACCAAATCATAGCTTATGATATAAATGGTAAAATTTATGTTGGATCATAACTCAAATTATAAAGGCCTAAACACAAGGCATGAGTTACAGTGATTCTTGTGACTATCATTAAGATCATAACGTTTCTCAACTATTTTCCCATCTAGCACATTTTGTAAGTGGTGAACTACCAAACACTATAACAATCACCAATGCAACTACAAAACAAGTTTGTTAATACAAACACAATACATTAAATGTTGTAACCATGTTGGAATGCACTACCCAAAACATAGGTCTTACTATGCTAAATAATTATGGTCTGTGATGATGTCATAATTCATTACCCTGACATGGATCTTAAAACTAAACAATATGGGAACAACATAAACTTTATAGTGTCTAGCATTACAAATATTTCCCAATAGGTCTACAAGTGCATCCAATTATACACATGCCAAAAATAGATGCATCCCAAAATAGCAATTATTCTATCACAAGTACTACAGGAAAACTAAATCCTATCTAAATAACCTATACACTACTATCCAATTCCCAAGCTAATCAAATGAGTTACATTCCTTAACCATTTAATAGGAAACTCATAAAGCTAATCAGGGGATTCCAAATATTAGAGCTTTTCAAAACATAAGTGTGAGAATGAAAAACTTTGCATGATAAACCTATCTCAAAGTGTTCTCACTATAGTAGCTCCAAAAATTCATATACTAATCATGACATCATGTAATTAAAAAAAAAATATTAACCCTCTTAATTAGACTCTCTTGTTTAAGGTGTTTAATTACCTTATCAACAGGTTTGTAGACCATCTTCTTCTTACCATTACTAGGATGGTGGGATGGTCAAAGTTTCCAACACTGCTCAGCCTAATGTCTACTCATATGGCAATGAGTATAAATATTCCTCTTCTTAGATGAGGTCCCCTTTTTACCACTTCTCATTTTACCATGATGAGAATGGTCTTTAACACTTATAAGCTACTTCAATAAAGCTTGTCTTTTCCAACAATATGCAGCACAATGGTTATTCAATCCATAAAATGTACATGGAAAAGAATGTAGCATCTTCTAAATATCATATCCAAACTTCTTAGATGGATTAGAATATTTAAGATTACATTTATTATTGGTGTTATTTCTAGTGTAAGACTTAAGAGGTGGAATCTCAATACCTCCCTTACTTGATCTCTTACATCGCTCGTCATTCCTTCATAAGGAGGAGTTCTACTCTACTAGTGGCCTCAAATCTTGGTTGTTAGAAGCGTATCCTCTTTCAGCAATGGAAGAACTCTCTCCAACATCCACTTTCTAACTAGCGTATCTCAATCCTACAAAATGAGGATGATTCTTGACATGTATTGGGTTAGTAGTACCTTGGTTGTTCTTACCAAGGCCATTTCCATTAAATCCCATTTTAAATAATAATTTGAATCTAATAACTCTAGTATGCTTTTCAAATGAACCAAAGATGTCATTACCTGAATCTAAAACTAAATGGGAAGAAGAAGAATATTTTTGTGGTGAATAACTTACAATGCATTCATATGTCTTGGTTTCTGCATCTAAGTGGAAGGCTTTTCCTTCTTATATTCACTTTGTAATTAAGTTAAGATCTTATTTTTAGCTTGAATCTTAGCTTTCAACTCTTTAAAAAATGTCATCAATCGCTTACTCTGTAGAAGCATCTCATTGACACAATCCTCTTTCTCTTTTGTTGAGGATTGTGTCTCAATTCTAAATCACACAATATCATCTTTCAAGGAGTAAAAATTGGCTCTCAGGAAAGATTTTTATTCCTAGATCTAGTAGTTAATGGCTTCAAGCTCATCAAGCTTGGATCTATTTGATAACTTGACCATTATACCTGTTCAATCACAAAGTCAAACAAAATGCTAAAAATAGAAGCAAAAAAATAACCAACTATTAATCATAGGTAAACCACATTGTTAAATCCCATTGATCAACTTTTCTGATACCAAATATGATCCATAAATAGCACCTAAATGTGCCAACATTTACCTTGGATACTTTTATCAACTTATTAATTTTAAATTATTAATTCTTGATTAAATTATCACTTATTTTTTTAGGTAATTATGCATTCAAATTGAGTAAATAATTGATTAACTCAAAAAATCTAAAATGAATGCAAAATAAATAAAGTACTCATAACATTAAGTTGATAATGGAGTTCACCTACTGCTCAAGCTACATCTTTGGGTTCACTTAGAATATGAATCGATTCCTTTCCATGCAAAGTGATTACAACACAATGGTCTAATGAACCATTTTGGATTGCTCATAACATAATAACAGCCTTTCACAAAGTCTCAAAATATATGGCTAGACCTTACACCTTCCTGTTACATGAGCAATCTCACCTTCCTGAAGTTCTTCACCAACCAGTCACTTTCATGGACCTATAAAATGGCTTTAACAAACTCAAATTAGTAAGTTCCACATATGATTAGATTCATCTTAGAGTCTAAGACAAACCCTAGTTTACACTGAGCTGTGAAATCCTATCAAAGTCTCTCAAAACTTAAAATCTCTATAGACTAGTCTATTAAAGGTGATACATAATATGTCTATGATTCACTTTGAAGCATTAAAAACTAGATTAAACATCCTCAAATCCTAACATTCCACATATTGTTGGAACCAACATGAAGTCTAGAGCAAATCTGTAGTTCACTCCAAAGTCTGGAAGTGCCTTCAAGTACCTCAAAATTTAGAATGAGTGAAAATAGGTCCTTATGTTTGCCTTGTCTCCACGAAAATTCATTTCTTCAAATACCATTTCATGGGATTTATATAATGTTTGCAACCATAGCCCACTCCATTGGTCCCTATCACTTTTGGATGGTAGGTTCATGGTTTGAGCCTCCATACTTACCAATAAGTTTATAAAAATGATTTTAATCCCACATTATTCATGGGAGATTACAATGAAAGCTTAATAAATCCTTATTTCCACCATGCCATTTGTGGCTTTGGCCATGTTCTCCATGTACATTGGAATGGAACCTTCCTGTATGGATTTAATATAGTCAAAAGTTGACTATAATTTACTATTAAATATACCCATGGAAATAATTGGGAATTAATAATAAATGGTGGCAAGCCATGTGGTGGATTGAAGACCCACCAAGTGGACCACTCCCAAACTAGCACATGTCGATAACTGGATGATCCATAATTCTGGTGGTGGCATGGTCCCCTTCTAAATAAAAAGTGGACTCCACCAGCTACGATCCCCATAGTCATCCCTTTTGCTCTCGACCATCAAAAACCAGAGGCATGAAACACTTGAACATCCCCTTTTGACTTTTGCCACATGTCACTTCTCAATTGGTCCACTTGATGTGCTAGTATGATGCCACATCTTTTTCAACACCCTATTTTTCCTGTTAAAATAGAACTTTAGCAGGCCATAACTTGAGCATCTGGACTCCATTTTGCATTCCATGAGAAGCGCTAGAAAGCTCTCGATGAGCTCTACACTTTGAAATCACTTTGATCTAAATATGAAGACTTTATTTTTGACAAATGGAGAGATCCACCTAGATTAAAATTGCATGCTAAAATTTTGGGAACCTCCATGTATTTATTTATATATATTTAAACATTTAAATGGTGCCTCAATTTTGATGTTGAATTGAATGTGAAGCTTTGGTTTTTTTTTAAAACATCCAATTTTTTTATTTTTTATCTAATGACCTAAAAACCCAAATGGGGAGACCACAATGGTCTAGCCTTGAAGTGGGGGAATTTATATGTTTGCAAATGATGTAATTATGTAGGGGCTTTTTGAGAGGCATTAAGCCATTTTGGGAGGAAATAAAGAAAAATAATAGAAGGGATGCAATCTATAAAAATAAGAATGGATAAGGGAAAGAGAATAGAAAGCAGAGAAAGGGTCAAGCCACATATGGAGGAATAAAAGAGGTGTGTGGTTCCAATTTTTGAAGAATAAATAGGGTAGAGAATAGAGATGGGAGTTGAGCTAGACAAAAAGAATATATAACCATCCCTATTATGGCAGTCAAGAAACCTTGCAAAACTAAGTATTAATTGTAGTTCCATCCACTCAAGTTATTTTTCCTTCATCTATTTTAGTTGATTTATAAATTCCCAAGAATTAGAGGGTAGTTTTGAACCTGTATGAAGTAGTGAGACTTCATAACAGGCCTAAAACTTACCTTTTCAGCCTTGTTCAATTTTTGGTCCTTTTTTCAAGTGTTTCCTGCCCTCTACAAGGGCACTTGGGTCTAGAAATTCCCTCCACAAGGGTACTGGTCCTTCTGGAGACTCTCTTGAACCTTTTGGTTGAACCCTTCCTTTGAACCAAATGTTGAACCAGTTGTTGAACCAAAGTGTTGAACCAAAGCATTGAACCAACTGGGTGAACCAAGTTGTTGAACTGACTAAGTGAATCGAGATAGTGAACCAACCCGTTGACCTGAACCGACTGAACCAAGTTGTTGGACTTGGAATGGTCCATTTTGCACCTAAGTGTTGGGAGCCTATTTCTTGCCCACAGAGTCTGTAGAAATTTCCTACAAAGTTTGTACAAACATCCCTACAGAGTCTGTAGACACATCCTGTAGATTTTATAGAAATAGGCTTGAAAAGTCCATAGAAATAGGCCTGCAGAGTTTGTAGAAATTTATAGACTTGTGCAAAATTAAAAAAATAACTAGCTCAAAATAGCAGGGAAAGAAGGGGACTGATTTTGCCCTGTTGGACCAAAAATGGTCAACAATAACTAAGAATTTGATAAGGTAAATGAATAAACTATCGGCCAAATCTATGAATTCATCTCAAAAAAATAATAAATTTCTCTAATTTAGCCTTGTCCCTATGAAACAGTAAAATAGAGTTTATAAATAGTGAAATCACTGAGCAAACAACAAAATCATTCCACAAGAAAAAGGGTGTTTATCTTTGCTTTTTTTAAACTAACTCTGAAATTGGTTCATATTTGTAAATTCATCATTTTTAATAGTGAATTTTTTGTCTTCAATAGCAAAATTGCATTCCTAGGCAGCAAAATCACATGAATTCATTTTTCCTAGCTAAAAATTAATCTTTTGGAGTGGTGAAATCATTTTGATAACTGTGAAATCATTATAAAATCATGAAATCATCCCTGTGTGTTTTTGTGTTTTGTTGCAGGTTTCCTAGAATCATGAAATTGCTACCAGAAGTGTGAAATTATCACTTAAATTGAAAAATTATTTGCCTAAACTATGAATTTATCCACCAAAGTATCAAAAACATCAAACTAATTTACTAAACCATTCATAAACCACAAAATCACCCACTGTAAGTTTTAGGCATTTAGGTTTTTGACTATTTTTTTATAACATAATAATTTTGCAGTTTGAAACTTACAATGTAACTATGAAATCATTATAGAGAGATGATTTTGTGTTTTTTTGGGCTAATTTGTAAGGATACCACTTTTTCCAAGTAACGAGAAAATCCACTAATGCTTTTTGCAAGACCCAAAGGCCAAGGAAATACATTTTTTTAGCACTTTAATTCTCTAAATCACATTTACATTTGGTGCTTAAAATTATTTAGCCACTTTATTTTTATTTTTCAAAGTTCAAAAATTAATAAATAAAGCCAAGGGGCTAAATTTCACATCACATGTCACTTGGGTTTTTAAAATGAACTTAGACTAAACGCTCTTAAGAACTTGATTATTTATCATTTTGCTTGTTTATTTGTTGTGTGTTTTTACAAATTAGATTTAGCATGTATGCTCTCCCCATGTCTCCTTTAGGGAACTTGGTCACCAAAATCACTTTGTCCTTTGATTTTTATCACTTAGTCTAAGCATATAAAGAATGTCTTTAAGGCACACCCTAAGATCTGAATGACTTGGGTGATCTTAAAATGACCTTAAAGTCCTTATATATTTACTTATTGCATCTTGGATTGTGGGTAGGATTTCATCACCTCCCCATAAGTTATTTAGGGAAGCATTGACCCAAGATTTCATATCCTAACATCATTTCAACCCTAATCCATGGTAGGGTATATAAATTAGGGCACATGGTACTATGATTACCATGGGACTGAGTAGTTATCCTTTTCAATCGTAATGAAAACTTGAGTCAAGTTTGGCTAACCAGGGGACTCCACTAAGAAGTACATATATGGAGTAGATATGCAAAGGAATATCTCCTTTCATAATAAGTTAGCTAGTATGAACTCAATTTACATGATTCCATCTCTATTTTTAACCACACTTAGGACCATCTGAACGCATGAAACTTATAGTTTTAGAAAAACCCCACTAGCCATGAAAATATTGTAAATACAGGGTGAGTAGCCCAAAGTTTCATGTCTTTGTATGAATTTTTGAGAGAAGAGGGGGACTAAAAACACTAATTTTCATGCACATATAAATTTTTAGATTAACAAATTATTTCCTCTCAAGGAGTATATAAATAGAATTTAAACTTTTTCCAAGTAACAAGAAAATCTACTAATGCTTTTTGCAAAACCCAAAGGCCAAGGAAATATATTTTTTATCACTTTAATTCTCTAAATCACATTTACATTTGGTGCTTAAAATTATTTATCTACTTTATTTTTATTTTTCAAAGTTCACAAATTAATAAACAAAGCCAAGGGGCTAAATTTCACATCACATTTCACTTGGGTTTTAAAAATGAACACAAAATTAGACTAAATGCTCTTAAGAGCTTGATTATATATCATTTTACTTGTTTGTATGTTGTGTGTTTTTACAAAATAGACTTAGCATGTATGCTCTCCCCATGTCTCCTTTAGGGGACTTGGTGACAAAAAACACTTTTTCCTTTACTTTTTATCACTTAGTCAAAGCATAGAAAGAATGTCTCTAAGACACTCCCTAAGATCTGAATGACTTGGGTGATCCTAAAATAACCTTAAAGTCATTATATATTTATTTATTGCATCTTGGATTGTGGGTAGGATTTCATCACCTCCCCATAAGTTATTTAGGGAAGCATTGACCCAATATTTCATCTCCTAACATCGTTTCAACCCCACTCCATGGCAAGGTATATAAATCAGGGCATAGGGTACTATGATTACCAGGGGACTAAGAAATTATCCTTTTCAATTGTAATGAAAAATTGAGTCAAGTTTGGCTAATGAGGGGACTCCACTAAGAAGTACATATATAGAGTAACTATGCAAAGGAATAGACCCTTGAATAATAAGTTATTTAGTATGAACTCAATTGACATGATTCTATCTCTAGTGTTAAACACACTTGGGACTTTCTAGAACATGTGAAACTTATAGTTTTAGACAAACCCCACTTGCCATGAAAATATTGTCAATATAGGGTGAGCAGCCCAAAGTTCCATGTATTTGTATGAATTCTTGAGATAAGATGGGGACTAAAAACCCTAATTTTCATGCACAACTAAATTTTTAGATCAATAAATTATTTCCTCTCAAGGATTATATAAATATAATTTGACAATATGAAGGTACCTTGTCAGTTTTTAGGAGTAGGACAATACACTTAGCTATTTTTGTGTCTTTTCCTTTTTACTTGCATTTTTTTTTAGTGAAAAACTTTGGTTGGCAAAAACACATTTCCAATCATGTCCAAAATTGAGTCATGTTTTCACACCAATTTTAGCCTAAAGAGGTATTATGCTATCCATTTGATACCACACCTTTGCCTTAGTCATTTTCAAACTTTTTGTGTGTGTATGACACTTATTTGAAAGGGGCATCATTATTCCACCCATTTCATTCCAATTATTTACCTTAGATTTTTTGAAGCAAACCATTTATTATACCTTTTGAGTAAACTAGCATCATTACATTGCTTGTATGGTTTCAAAACTTTTGCCTTGTGTCCAATAAATTTTAAAATCATGTGTGCAATTTCCTCTATACCTATTATCATTATTACAGAAATTTTGGTCTATAATGTCATTCATATTAAGACTAATTCTTCTAAAAATAATTTTAAAATTGGTTTTGTGAAGTTCAAATTCAAATGTTGATTGGTTTATGTTTATGCCTCACTTAATTTTGGCTTGGACATTTACCTCTCACTTTTGGATTGTGCAACTTGGACTAATTAATTCCTTGCTTTGAATATATTTTGTGCCTATATTAAATAAGTAATCATTTATGTATGCCTTATGTCTCTTTTGTTTTTTAAAACTAAGGTCAAAACTTTCTCTCTAAGTATAACCTTAATCATGATTAGTTTACATTTAAGTCTTGTTCATCACTTGGTCTTGAATGTTTTACTCCTCATCCTTATTTTTACCTACTTGAAATTAATTTTACCAATTAGTTTTATGCATATGTATAAATTCTAATGCCTTTTACCAATGGTAAATTTTTTGTTTGAATTTATATGCCTAGTTTGAGTCCAAGTGTTTCAAATTGTTAGATTACTTACTTTGCCTTTTAGACCTAGTGTGTTCTAAGTCTAGATTTTGTGTCATGTTTCTAAAATACCTAACATTTTAAAATTTATTTTTAGAACTAATGTGTTTCCAAGTCTATCTTGTGGTTCATGTTTCCAAAAAACATAGCATTTTACCTTTCATTTCAGTTTTTAGACCTAGTTGTTTTGAGCCTCGCTTTGTGCCTTGTTCCCAAAGACCTAGCAACCTTTTCCATTTTTAGGCTTAGATTAGAGTTGTTTGAAACACTTTTTACCAAGTTTGGCATTCAAATTTATATTTCACTTGACCATTTGTGTGAGACATTTGACATTAGACCTTGAGTAAATTTTAGACCGAGATTATCATTACAAATTTTGGAGAACAACTCCATTTCTAGGCCAAGTTTAGACCATTTACCCTTTAGACCAAGTTCCTAGGCATTCCACATTTAAACCATTTTCCATTTTGACCATGTTTTAAGAGTGTATATAAATATAGACCTTTATTTCATGAAACTCTAGTCATTGATTTGGATATGTCTCATTACACTCATAGTGGACCATGTACAATCCAGGTTATGATAATGTGGTCATGAATGATAAATTTTTTCAAGACCCATATGGTGATGATGTGTTTTATGAGATAGATTTGTATCCTCATGAAACTACTCAATTTGGGGAACAAATCCAAGATCCATTACCACATTACCTTGTTAACACACCTCCCTATTCAAAATAAGACCAAGAGAAAATAACTCAATATCTAGCTAGTATGTCATTAGTTGTTGAACAAGTATAATTCCAACCATACTACATAACCATGTCATCAATGTATGACCCTTACATATTTGATCATCACTTTTTTGAAAATAAGGATGAGGTTTTATTTAGATCCATGGAGGTAGGGGCCAATTTTATAGTAGACTTCCCCCATGAAAACCTATCAAGTCTAGTCAGAGTACCTCTAAAAATTCCTTATACCTAAACTATTGAACATGCCTCTACTAGTTACCCTTGAGCATTCATGCCAATTTTAGAACAAGACCCAAATATTATTACAAGAGGAAAGGGCCCCATGGAGGACCACTTTATGTAAATGTAACAAGCATATCATACCTATCTAAACCTAGCACAAAATTTCAATGCCATTCCCATATCAAATGATCCACTCATAGAGCTAACTCCTTCAAAAGGAGTACTAATTGAGGTCAAGCTAATCTAAGTGTAGACCCATTTTCCCAAAGCACATCAGTAGGTGACATGATCAATGTCCCATTTATTGAATATGTGACTATGGCCTCTATGTAGAATAATGTTCCAAATATAGTGGATAACACATACCTATCTTCCAATCCATTCCAAAGTTGTTTAAGTGCACTAATAAATAGTCTGCAACAACAAGTACCTTTAGTTAATACCATGAATTTTTCACAACAGCCGGGGGCATGAATTCTTATTTATTAACCATAGTAGATTACTTTTACTCCTCAATTGGTTGCTTCTTCAAGCACTCAACCACAAGAGATAAGTAATCAAGGACCACCCAATGCTTTGCCTCAACAATAAGTGATGAGTGTTATTCCACCTTAATAAGTGGAGTCTAATATTCCTCAATAGTAGTGATAAATGTACCTCAATAGTCATAGACTAATGTACCTTTATAATCATAAATGTTGTCTAATCAATAGTGTATTTTTATTGGTCAGAGATAAATGCCAAACACCTAATAAGCATCTAGTTCACAATAGGTGTTTGAGTAATAAAGAGGTACCAATGTCCAAAAAATACCTATTATGTATCAATTGTAGTTTATTCAACAAGTGTCATTGATCCAAAGATAGGGCCTTGGTCAATAATAAGTTCCCCTTATTCAACCAGGTTTGACTAGTCGGAAGCAAGTCCCTACTCAACCTCAATAGGCACAGTATGTTTCACAAATCCATATCATTCCATCACAACCTTAATTCCTTTAGACCCAAGGCCATATACTCATCTAAAATATAATATCTATCAACAACATTTACAATATTAACAACTACATCCCAATCTACAGATGCATATTCCTAGTTGATTCACCCATCAAACTAATATTCCCAAACAAACCATCCCTCCATTATAATTTGGTCAAGGTAATCCACCTTTGACCTCTCAAAAATAACCATAACAAAGTGTTTCATTCAATTTCTTGGCCCAAGAACTGCAACAAATGAAGGATGTGATTGCCACCATCTAAATAAGGAAGTAGACCAATAAATTCAAATTAGATGATGTGTGTTCATACCCATTCAACATGGAGTATCTTTAGATGTCATTTACTCCAGGTTATAAACCACTAAAATTTGATAAGTACAAGGGTAAAGGAGACCCTCAGGTAAATATAATAGAGTTCTTTATCACTTTCTAACTAGTGGATTATAGTGATATTTACCTACTCCTTTTATTTCCTTAGAGTCTATCTAGACACGCTTTGGAGTGGTTCCTCAAGTTACCAAGATATTTAGTGTCTGATTTTGAAGATCTCTCAATCAAATTTATGTAGCACTTCTCTTATAATCTCGAGCATGATATTTCATTAGTAAATTTGACTCAGGCCAAGTAGAAATTTGTTGAGAACTAAAAATCTATTTGTAAATGTGGAGAGCATTGGCTAGTTACTTCACCCATATCTTACTAGAGAAATAATTGGCCATTGTGTTTTCTAAAAATTTACATAGTGAGATATCTTACCATTTAGAGTTGTAGTATGCACATACATTCAAGCAGATTATTGAGAAAGGATTATAGATTTAAAATTCCCTTATTAATAAATGGATTATCAAGTTAACCTCATCAAATTAGAATTAGATGTAGGACCAAAATGGAGGCCCAAGTCAGAGCCTAAACCAAGTCCAAGTGCAAGCATTGGTATCACCTCGATCTAACAACTATGAAAAATCCAAATCATATAAATGCAATAAGAATTTTGTTGGAAATAGAGTAACTAAGTCATGTTATGTCCAAATGGTGCAAACATTATCTTCCTAACTCATGCCATAAATATATCTTATTCCTCATCAATAGCCTATCCATCAAGTGTAGTCTACGTAGCAACCTAGATTGACACCTCAGATACCACAACCACCATCTTTGAAAACCTCCCCTCCAAGAATAAATCCCATTCCTAGAGTCTTTAGTGACCTTGGTGATCCCATTGAATCAATTTTTCTTAAATTATCTTTGACTAATATGATTATTTTTGCAATTATAAAACATTATCATAAGGGTATACCATATTAAAACTGGTATAGAGAGCATGAATTCTATGAATACTATCATGTTCATGGAAATTATACACACTATTGTATGCAATTGAAGCACCTTAATAAAAATATGTTAGAAAATGGGTAAATCAAATTGGGTAATAGAGCATCTATGTCCAATCAGAAACTCAGTATCTACCAAAACCTTTTTCCATAACATAATAATGTCAATCAATAACAATATTAATGAAGACCATAATAATAACAATAATAATAGTATCAGCAACAACTACATTAAAATTAGTAGCAATAACAACATCAACCAAATGGGAGGAACCAAGGCCAAAATGACCCCAATAACCAATAGACTTACCACGTAGTTGCACATGACTACAATAAATTTGTAGGTCATATTGAAGGTGGGCATGTTTATACCATTACCATAAATCCTAAACCAAATGCCAATAGACCAAGACCATTATATAACACTAACAATCAGCCAACCTATGCTCATAATCCTTCTTTGACCTATGACCACATCCAAACACAATAGCAAATAAGGATTTCCATTTTAGGACCATGTGTTGATAACTCATCATTGCCCCATGACCACAACCAAGTGCACTAGTAATCAATAATTATCCTCTTTGGCCCATCTCCATTATTTTATAGTAATAATGGTCATGTATTTAATCTTGATTATGAAATCATAACTCAGTGGTCTAAGATTACCATTCCAAGACCATGACCTCCTTCCAATGAACCAATCCAACCTACTAAGCTAGTTAGGATCAAACTAATCACCACTGTTAGGTAAAAACCATATGACATTATGGAACAACTCCAAAAAACACCTACACAAATCTCCATTTTTGATTTGTTGCATATGTCTACTATCTAGAATAACATCCTTATAGAACTCCTAGGTCAATCCCAAGTTCTAAATGACATAACCCTAGATAAATTCCAAGTTTTAGTTAGACACCTAGCCCTAGGCCAATAATTGAATTTTGACCAAAGTTATATGCCATCCCTTGGCCCTCTCTTTAATAACTTGGTATACATTAAAATTTTCATCATGCGGCACAAAGTAAAACATGTCCTCATAGAAAATGGATTGAGCTTGAATATTGTGTCTCTATAGCTCATCAACCATTTGGGATATACAATAGCTGATTTACAATTAAAAATTATTACTATCAAGGTCTACAATAATGAATAATGGGAATCATAAGGAACTATAAGCTTGTCAGTGATTATTGGGCCTTTGACCCATGATACACTTTGTCATGTGTTAGACCTAGACCTATCATACAATTTTATTTTAAGTAGACCATGGATACATGAAATTCATGCAATCCCTTTGACATTGCACCAATGTATCAAGCTCCCTCACTCAGGGATGGAGGCAACTATCCATGGAGATATACACCCTTATAAACACTAAAAACATTTGGAGGTAGAATATGAAAGTTACAACTACCATTTTGTCCTAGACCCAATAGCCAAGAAGGACAAAGATAAAGAGATACTTGTAGAATTGCCATAGGCCAATTGTATGGACCCTAATAGCCTTGCCTCATCATCCATATACCTCCTATTGAAATGTCTAATCATTTTAACATCTTAGATAATGGTCTAGGAGAGTATTTGACCCATGACACATTTCATATTTCCAATCTTCCACAAAACCCCAAGTTTTATGGAAGACCTAAAGCTCAACCACCTTACATGGAATGGAAACACAAGTCAATATTCATAGCCTAACACCTATTATTTTCACACTAGCCACTAGTCAATAAAAATACCAACTGGCCAATGATGATTCTTAGTTGTACAATGACAAATTGGTTGATTGCTACAAAATTTTCAAATATCCCATCCATAACATGATCATGGATAACCAATCATATGAAGGTGGAGGCTTAGGTGCCAATTAGTAGGGAAATATTGAGCCCATTTATATGACTAAGTATAAAGTAACCTATGGTCTCATATTTAAACCACCTAGGGGTGACCCCACATCTTATTCATGTTCTAATGCCAATGACTAGTGATGATGATGTCAGCAACAAATCAGAGTCCAATCATAGCATTTATGAAGACCTTGTCAGTACCAACCTATTTGATCCCCATACAATTTATACCATTACCCTAATAATCTGACATTCCATGCTTACCCTTTATCATCCTCACCTTATAGACTGATACTAACAAGAATCCATAGTGTCTGTAGATGAGTTTGATAATGATGAGGCATTTTATGATTTTCTAGGCCTAAGAGAGAATGTTCTATTGGGAGACCATAAACAAGGGTTCTTTATCAAAATAGATCCTAATGCCTACTTTTAGGAGTGGGTGAACACCCTTAGCCAAAAATAAAAGAATAAAACATTGAGGTCCCAAAGTGAAAACATCTTTGAGGTGTTTTTGGACTAGGGTAAAAGTAAAGAGAAAGACCAATATTTTGGTGAAAACATGTTTCAAGTATCACTAGACGGGGATGTTCACCTTTCCTCGAATGAAGCTTAGGAGACCACCAATGATGAACTTATTTTGGGTCTGAGTTGAGTTTAGCATAACAACATGCCTTTGATCAAATTGCCCAATAATTTCCTATAGTATTTGTGACATGGACATCATTACCACTACGAGATTTAGATTCATCATGTTTAGGAGAGCTTGAAAAACTAGTTCAACCAAAGGACTTTTCCATTTTAGGCCAATTCACATCCTTGCCAACTATTTTATAGGATAGATTGACTCTCCTAGTATAAGATACTACAAAAGATAACATTGGGACTCCAAATGATCTGAAATGGATCAAATTAGGCATGTCCCTCATTGAGGAGGATCATGAAGTTTTTACAGACCTTATGAGGTAATTTGTTGACATTTTTTTCTTGGGCCTATTCAAGCATTCTAGGTTTAGACCATGCCTTGGTTGTACACCACCTTATTGTGTATATTGCTACCAAACTTGTGAAATAAAAACTACATAAAATGCATACTCATATTATTGTATTGGTAAAGAAAGAGTTGGAAAAATCTTAGAAGTGAGATACATTTGACTGATTGATTATTCAAAGTGGATATCAAATGTCATTACTATTATTAAAAATCTAGAAGAAATTAGAATCTGCACTAATTTTAGAGACATTAACAAGTCCTACCCCAAAGATGACTTTCTTTTGCTAAATATCAACATGATAGTTGACTCCATAGCCAGGTATGAAATATTTTCCCCCATGGATGGATTTTTAGGATATAATCATAGCAATATTGCATCAAAAAATTAACACAATACAATGTTCACTACTATTTGGGGAATGTTTTGATATCAAGTTATATCATTCATCCTCAAGAATTTTGGGGCCACAAACCAAAGAGACGTGACCACCATATTTCATGATATGATGTATGAAATTTATGAAGACTATGTCAATGACATATTGGGTAGATAAAATACCTATGGTGACCATCCAACAATACTATAAAGGTATTTGAAAGGCTTCATGAGTACAAGGTCTAACTTAATCCTAAGAAGTGCATCTTTGGTGTCACTTTAGTAAAATTGTTAGGATTTATTGTCTCTCACTGAGGCATTGAATTTGATCTTACCAAGGTCTAATCCATCACTGAGATGTCTCCACCTTCCACTTTGAAGCAAATCTATAGTTTACAAGGCAAAATCTAATCTATCAGATGCTTCATTTGGTAGCTAGATGATAAATTTTATCTTTTCACTCACTTATTGAAGAAAGGTGTTACATTTATTTGGGATGAATAATACCAAAAATCCTTTCATCACCTAAAGTAATATCTTACCAATCCACCTATTTTATTACCACCAATTCTAGGGAGGTCATTTTTTCTATACCTATCTACCACTGACAAAGCCTTGGGGGCAATTTTAGCTCAGCATGATGAAATTGGGAAAGATCATGTCATGTACTTTCTAAGTCGTACATTGGTCAGTATGAGTAGAACTATATGCCAATAGAAAAAGTTTTTTTAACTATGGTCTTTACAACCCAAAAGCTACATCATTACATGCTTAACATCAAAACATAGTCATTTTCAAGGTAGATCCACTCAATTATATACTATCAAAGATAGATTTACAAGGCCAAATGGCTAAATGGATCATGTTGTTGAGTGAGTTTGACATTGAGTATGTTAATTAGAAAGATATAAAGAGACAAGTCCTTGTAGACTAGTTTGTTGAAGCACCCCTTTTAGATACCAAACCACTCACTTTTCAATTCCTAGATAAGTCCATAAATACTATCATAAAAACACCTTCTGAGGAGTATTAATGGAAGCTATATTTTGATGGGTTGTTTACATATCATGGATTAGGGGAAGGCCTATTGTTTATTACAACATAAGGGAATCTTATTCCCAAATCATTTTATATCATCTTTCCTTGTACTAATAACATGGTTTAATATGAATCACTCATTATAAGAAATCATCAAGTAGTAGAATGGAACATTTAGCATCTCATGGTTTATGATGATTCTCAATTAATCATCAATTAGGTTATAGACCACTTTGAGACCAAATATGACAAGTTGGTGATGTATAATGCCATGGTGGATGTTTTCAAGAAGTAGAGTGATAACGTATAATTTAAACACATACCTAGGGCCAATAACAGGATAGTAGATTCCATGGCTACCATCAACTCTTTGATCTATGGCAAAAACAAGGCAAAAGAGTATCAGTTCCTTATTTAACATCTTCTAGTGCCTGCTCATGAATCTTCAACCATTGTAATGATCTATGATATTTTTGGTCTCAGCTCTATTTGGGATTCAGACCTAAATAACTACCATCATGATCACATCATTTCACCAAACCTATCATGTAAACAAAAAAAGGCCTTTATCCACCAAGCCTCTCGTTATACCTTAGTTAGCCTAACCCTTTACCATGAAAGCTTTGATGGAACTCTGATTCACTATTTAACTTTGATAGAAGCCAAACTAACATTGAGGGAAGTCCATGAAGGAGTATGTGGAGTCCACACAAGTAAGGTTGTCCTTGCCAAAAAGCTCCTATGTACTAGTTACTATGGGCCCACTATGGAAGTAGATGCAATTGCTTATGTCAAAAGGTGTGATAAATGTCAAATGCATACTAATTTGATTCATGCCTTGACCAAAACACTCAAACTAATGCTTACACCATGGCCATTTTCAATGTGGGGACTTGATTTTATTGTGAATATTAATCCAACCTAATCTAATGGCCATAAATATATCTTTACTACTATTGAGTATTTCACTAAGTGGTTTGAATCTATACCCCTCACTTATCTGATTGGAAAATAGATTTACAAATTCATCTTTAACCATCTCATCTACCACTATGGTATCCCATCCAACATTATAAATGATAATTGCAGCTCATTTAAAAAAAAGGATGTTAAATCCCTCTATGTTGAGTACAACATCACCCAACATTTTTACACCACATTTTACCCACAAGGTAGTGATCAAGTAGAGGCATCTAATAAAACCATTATCGACATCCATAAGAACATTATCAATGATGTTGGATATGATTTCCACCTACAGATATTATGTACCCTATAGCATATCATACTACTTAATGCACTCCAATAGAAGCCATACCTTATTCCCTAGCTTATGGCATTGAGGCCATTATTCTCATTGAGGTCGAGCTACCTTATATGTGCATCTAATTAAAATGCATCCTAGATGATGAATATTATTGAATTGATCCCCTGTAAGACCTATAGTTACTAGATGAGAAATGTATAGCTATTGTTAATATCTTTCAAGCATACTAGAATAGGCTACATTGTCAATATAACCAGTAGATCAAACATAGAGAGTTCGATCCTAGTGATCTCATCCTCAAATAAAACATAAAGAACATCATGATTGAGAAGAAGAAAGGAAAATTAAAGCCAAATTGGATAGGCCCTTATGTCATTGATTCAAATTATGGCTTTAGAGCATATAGGCTCGCTACACTAGATGGAGATAGACTTGATGAGCCTATGAACATCATACACCTCAAGCATTATTTCTATTGAGAGACTTGAAGAATTATTTATGAGGACTATTTATGTTATTGTTAACATTGTGGATTGCACCCCTAAGAGTAGGCTTGGCTTCTCTCTTCCACGTGGCACAATGGAGACTCATCTCTTGCCTGTGGGTCTGGCAAAACTGAGGGGAGAATCTCTAGATAAGGGCTAGCTCCCTTTGATACATCTCTAAGTTATTCCACTACTATGGCTTCTATATATATATATATATATATATATATATATAAGGGGGGGTTGAAAAGAGAGAAGGATTATTGAAGTAGAACCTAAGCTAAGATGGTGATGCACCAAAAAAGTTTGATCTACTCATTTTCTCACACTTCAAACCATAAGAGCACATACATACACTTTATCTGATAAAAGGACCAAACTGCAAAGAACTTAATAGAAAGTCTTAATGAAGACACATAGAAGATGAACTTACCACAGGTGCTATAGGAAGACACATTGTCTGATAACCCTATCCTATCTCTGTGTTCCAAATATAGCTCTTTTTGATACCTATAGGAATTTTGTTTTGTCTATACTAGGTGTGTTGGTATTAAGCATGTGAAAGCATCATGGAATAATGATTGGACACAAGGTTAATACTCATGCACACTCAGAGATATATCCAACCAGATAGAGGTAAAACATTTTTTATTGATTCAAGGTGAAAATTTGGTAGGGCTGCACCATACAAAAATGAGAGATAGATCTTTCTCCAATGAGAAGTTACAAATATATAGCCTTTTGGAAAAGACTTTGGCACTTTTCAAAAAATAAATGACCCATGCTGCATTAAGAGCATTGGGAAGAGGAAGCCGCTTGAAAGAGAATGTTGTGTCAGATCCAATTTTGACTTTAGGCATTTAAAATTATTGTGAAGGCGTGGTCTACGCCTCTTTGTCTACAAACAAGACCTCTCCTTCAATAAATTCACGTAGTTTGTCTGTTCATCAATGCAAAGTGTGGAAAAAACTAGTGCATCTTCATTGTTCATGCTCCTTGATGACCACTTGGTGGAGACTGTTTCAACTACTAGAATAACTCTCCTACCAGTGCCTCCCCTTTGCCACCTGGGCTATTTTTTCCATTTCTTGTTATTTTATCTCTTCTTGGCTTTGTCCTTTCCTATAATTTGAGCTCTTAGGGCTATCTTATTATCCTTCATTGGCTCCTTGGGCTCTTCTCTCAGCAAGTTGCTAAGCTCACTCTTGACTTTTGTCTTTTTCTAGCTTTGTCTTTTCCTGGTTTTGTCCTTTGTCATCCCTTGGCTCCTTCTAGCAATATGAGCCCCCTAGGGCTATCTTCTATCAATCCTTGGTTGGCTCCTTAGGTTCTTTTCCCAATGGTCTCTTCCTTTTGGCCCTAAGGCCTTTAAATTCCTTCAAGTTCATGCTCAAGCATTTAAATATCAACAGCTATTTCATTTCCATAAAGTTGATGTTCACATGCCCATCACCATTTGAAAGCCAATGGCTATTCTATTGACCTAAATTTTATGTCTACAAGGACGTCACCAAATGTTTGAACCTGAACGGCTAGTTTGCTATGTTGAATTTTGACATCTTTAGGCCCGTCACCCCTTGGTTAATTCCTTCGGCTTTCCTTCCTTCTGCCTTTGTCTCTTAACCATCCCGAAGGGAAGGTGTCCCTTTGAGCTTTGAGAAAGGTCCCTTTCATGGTCACTGAGATCCCCCCACAAGGGAACTTGCCCTTCAGGGTACTTCAGGTGGCCTTGGTCCTCAAATCCTTTAGATAAAATGTTTGAAGGAATTTCTTTAGACTTTTTTTCCAAAGGAAATGTTCTCTTCAATGTTTGGCTTTTGTTTCAGGTGAATTCTTTTAGGCAAAAGTCCGAAGGAATTACTTCAGACTTTTTGTCCAAAAGAATTTGCCTTATTCATTTTTCCATGGGATTTTCTTTCAAAAGAATTCCTTGTTTGGCCCCTTGCCTTGTGAATTTCTTCAGACAAAATGTCTAAAGGAATTCCTTCAAGCATTTTGCCAGAAGAAATTCAACTTTTTGTCTTTGCCTTTTCTGAATGAAAAACTTGCCCTTTTTGCCTTGTCTATTGATTCCTCCGTAAGGGGTCCCTACCCACTGCAAGGGCACTTTTGGGTCCAAAACTACCCTCCATAGCCTGTTTGAATGGTCCAATTTGTGCCTGACTACCCTCCGTAAGGGCACTTGTCCTCCGGGCTTTGGAAGACCCCTTTAACCTTATAATTGAACCAATTATTTGACCAACTACTTGAACCTTCTAATTAAACCTATTGATTGAACCAATTGATTGAACCTTGTTAATTTCAAAGTTCAAAGATCTTGGAAAGATCATTTCATTGAACATTGACATTGAACCACTTTTTCCAACCTTAAGGAAAAGTGTCTTGAACATTTTCGGTCTCTTTCCTTGTGAATTTATTCAGACAAAATGTCTAAAGAAGCTTTGTAAAAGCCTTGCATTCTTCTAACTAGTTCATCTTTTGCTAGAAGACTTGTGTGAACCAAATTTGAACTGGCTTAGAATAGTAAGGGGAAGAAGGAGATTGATTTTGGCCTGTAAGACCAAAATGGTCAACAAATTGGTGATTCCCAGGGGAAGCATGCCTGCTATGCTTAAGAAACTAGTAGTCTCAAAGTCCATTAGGCATGGAGTCAAGATTTAGCCTTGAAAGAGTTAGCAATAGACTTGAGATATCCAAGAATCAATCATGAAGGTCCTACCCCAAAAAGGAAATGAAACACACACAAGATTAAGAAAACTATTAACATGTGTAAAAGCACTTAGGGAAAATAGGGAAAAAACAAAGAAAATATGTACATGATGGAAGAAGGCTCAGTGATAATGCTTAAGATGTATCCCATTAATTAGGATACATAGTTCTTCACCATCCAACCTGGAGAGTTGGAATGTATTGTGTTACTTGCACTGAGTGATGACATATAGACCACTCCATAAGGCATCAAACTTTGTATGCTTTCCAAGCTTAGCTCGATCCTCATCCCATTTCAAGATGATGTCTCCTTCAGAGAAACCATTTGATGAGGATCTCTTGTCTAAGTGCTTCTTCATCTGTTATTGGTGGCTGGTCATAGAAGCCATAGCTTGGTCCCTTATTTCTTAAAGTTCCATCAATTCACATAGCCTAACCTCTATGTTGTTTCCTTCTTCTAATTACAACTAGTGAGCAAGGTCCAAGGCTAGTAATTCAAGGGAAATAAGAAGTCTAGATTCCCTCCCATACATGAGCATGTATGGCAAATTACCAATTTCCCTCTTTAGAGTGACAATGTCTACCCACAGGGCTATTTTCAACTTGGCATGCCAAGTTTTTTGATTCTCTTCTATTGTTCTTTTGATAATCCTAATCAGATTCTTATTGGTGGACTCAACTAGCCCATTCCCTTATGGGTAGAAGTTGGAAGAAGTGTTGAGATAGATGTCGTATCTCAATGCCCACTCACTTGTTCTAGTTCCTAAGAAGGCCAATGCAATATTTGATATGATGGTAGCTGGGACTCCAAACCTTATCACCAATTCTTCATAAAATTCTAAGACTACACTTTCATTAGCCTCCTTCAAAGTGACAGCCTCTACCCATATTTTGAAGTGGTCTGTGGTGGTCAAAACCCATTTGTGGCTAGCACTGGAGGGAGGATTGATCATCCCTATGAATTCTAGGCCCCATTACATGAATGGTTGCTCCACCTGAATAGGCTCTAAAGGCATTACAGCCAACCATTATTTCCCATCAAAAAGTGCACACTTTTGGCACTTTTGTACCTAGGCATGGGTATCTCTAAATAAAGTGGGCTAGAAGTAACCAGCTCTCATTATCCTTGTAGCTATAGGTTTAGGAGAAAAATGACCACTAGCTGGCCCATCATGGAACTCAAACAACACCCTCTCAACCTGACCTGGGTCTATACATCTTAAAATCACTCCTGAGAAATCCCTTTTGAAAAGCACTCCATCAATTAGGACATAAGGGAGAGATTGGAGTCTAAAATATCTCCTCTTGGTCCTATCAAGGCCCTGTGAGCACTCACCAGTGAGAAGGAAATGCCTCATGTCTGATGTCTAATCCTTCATGACTATTGGTTCTTCTATTGTGGCTACGTCATGGATTAGTAAACTATCCTCTTCCTACTATTTAAAGTCTACAGCAAGGTGTTCACACAAGCCTTTTCCTCTTACCAGCTTGATGGTTTTGATATCCACATCATATTCCATTACTTTAGTGATCCATCCCGCTCTCTTTTCATTCAAATCATGGTTGGTCAAAAAGTACTTGATACTAGGACATGGAACCATGAGGTGAACCCTATTGTTAGATAGCATATGTCTAAATTTATTTAGGATCCATATAACTATAAGGACTTGCTTCTCCACATATGTATACCTGACCTCAAAACCCTCTAGACCTTGGCTAAAAAATGCAAGAAGTTGTTCAAGGTTCTCACCATTCACTTGGGTAAGCATAGCGGAGATTACCTCTTCATTTCTAAAGGTGTAGAGGTTAAAATCTTTGGTGAAGTAAAGACTGATCAAGGTAGGAGCCTAGGTGATAGCCTACTTGATCTCTTCAAAACTATCCTTCTTTTACATTGTCCATGTGAACTTTTCATCTTTCTTCAGCATAGAGTTCAATGGCTTGACTGCCTCCACAAAATTTAGAATAAATCTACTGATAAAATTTATTTTGCCAAAGAAGCTCTATAGACCCTTGTTATGTTTAGGCAAGGATAGCTCCAGGATGGAGAGAACTCTTTTTGGATCAATGGTCAAGCATTCTTTTGAGATAACATGGCCAAGGAGTTTACCCTCATGGACAATGAACACACATTTCTTTGGGTTGAGAGAGATATTGAACTCTTTACACCTCTCAAAGATTTTTTTGAGATGTTTTATGTGTAGGCCTACCTCCTTAGAGAATACTATCATGTCATCAAGATACACTAGCACAATGTTATTTATCAGGCCTTGAAAGGCCATGTCCATGGCTCACTGAAAAGTGGCACCAACATTGGATAGTCTAAATGGCATTTTTCGATAAGCAAATGTCCCCCATTTGGTAGTGAATTTTGTCTTGTACTGGTCACAATCTTGTACCAAAATTTGATTGTATCTTAAATACCCATCTAGGAGGGAGAAATGATCGCTACCTGTCACCATTTGGAGGATCTATTCCATAATTTGGAGAGGATAATGATATTTCAAAGAGACTCTATTGAGGTATCTAAAATATACACATAACCTGATCTCCCCATTATTTTTTCAAATGAGAACAAGATTGGCCAGCCAAAAAGAGTGTTTGATCAAAAATATGATTCTAGACTCAATCAGCATGGTGAGTTCCTTATGCATGAGAGGCTCAATCTTTGGATTAATAGGCCTTTGTTTCTACTTGATTGGCTTGGCACCTTCATCCAGCTTGATGGTGTTTTGGGCCAAAATTGGGTTAAAACCCTTCAAGTCGCTATACCCCCAAGCGAAGACATTAGCAAACTCTTGGCACAACAAGATGAAGGCCTACCTTTCATGATCTGTACACACTTTCCCAAGTGTAAGTAGCTTATTCTTGAATATTTCAACTTTCTCATAGTTATCCTTCTTTGTTGTGATGCTTGCTTTATCATTTTTCAATTGTTCATCCTTGTTGAAGATACTTTCAAGAGTGACCAAACCTTTGGGAAGTTTATTGTTCTTCAATTGAATAATTTGGTTGCCATACTGTTGTTGTATCTTAGCTTGGTTTCTAGCAGCAAACTCAACTTCCTCTTGCAAGAAGAGTGTTATTTGTTGATTTTTGTCAAACGCTTGCCAATTGGTGATGTTGTCAGGCACGGAGGGTCTGATTACCACTTTTAGATGGCATGGAGTGTTGTCGTGGCCTATCTCCTTAGGGATGTCAAACTGAGCACCAACTGCTGCTAGTCTATCAGATTGCTTATTATACTCTCTAGGAATGGGAGTAATGTTAAAAGCAAGGAAACTCTCTACTAAGACCCATACCTTATGTTTTTATGACTTAAGCAAAGATTTTATCATATTTTGGCCCCTTACCTGATTTATGATCAGCTCATTGTCCTCAAAAACTTGAAACTCCTTAATTCCTCTTTTCCTTGCCCACTCCAAACCATGGATGAGGGATTCATACTCTACAACATTGCATGTGAAATAAAATTGAAACTTGAAGGTTGAAAAGTATTTTTCTTGAGAGGAGGAAATTAGCACCACTCCCCCACCAGCTCCTAGCTTGCTTCTTAAACCATCAAAGAAAAGCTACCATAGACCTGAGCTCTCTTGGCTTGCTTTCATCAAATTTGGTACAAAAGTACCCTCTTCATGCATGCAATAAATTCCAAGGCCTGCCTCTTTTATGAATTTGTAAGGATCATGCTCAAAGTTGTCACTTCCCCATTCATCTGAGAGTAAGTCAGCAACTCCTCCAAGCATAGAGGGTGGAGATTGATCCACTTAGAATTATTCTTGATCAATAATGGCATAGCTGACATTTACTGCCTTGAGTGAGTATGGTTCTAGATGATCCCAAGTAAGGAGGAACATCCGCCACCACCATGTCATAAGGGACCGAGAAAGTTAGATAGGTGTGGAGCGTCAAGTTCAAGCCTCTCACCACTCCTACTGTCTTTGCTAGTGTTCCATCCAATTGTAGGACTCCCTTAGTCATCTCTTCGTATTTGAGCCCCAATTTATCTACTATACATTTTGGCATTACTGAGGTGCTTGCCCCACTGTCAATAATGCAATTGTGTACCAGGAAGTCTCTTATGACCAAGGACAAATAGAAAGGGGGGACCTTTTCTTCTTTCTTTACTTGGCCTGATGTGGAAGGATGCCCATTCATGATCAAAACATTATCAACTTTTGTTGGGATAGCTTATTCATTAATCCCATGCAATTCCTTTTGTAGCATGTCCCTTTGTCCTGGTATTGATAACAAATCCCACAAGGAAATATTCATATGTATCTTTTTCATCTGGTCCACCACATTGATCTGAGGATTACCTCCTTTCAAATTTTCTTTGGGGTTACTTGCAGCTTGGGGCACAGGCTGAGGAGCTAAGGGTGTGAATGGTGGCCTAAAATTTGGAAGTTTTTGGTTTGTATGTGATGAAGATGATGCTATGAACATTTGAGCAGTTGCCTGACATTCTTCCATAGCTCTCCTCTTGGACCTTGTGTTAGCTATGACATAATCACCTTGATTGTCTATACTGCCCACATAATTGACTATATAGAATTCACCTTCCAGGTGATTCATGAGAGTAGAATCAGACTGAGCTAGCTTGTAATCTATGCCATGTTGTAATGATGCCTCAAAGCTAGGGAATTGGGTGGCTACCTGATTGTCCTGTGCATTCATGTACTAACTCAAAATTTCATTTATGTAAATAGCCTAATCTTGACTGTATCCCATGGGTGAGCAATTTGGTTTCTCTTATACTAGATTGTTTTAAATGGGCACCATGGCCTTGGATGATGAAGGGGTACCTGGATTATAGCCTTGATAAGGTCTGGCCTATGTAAACTAACCTTGTCCTTGATTGTAATTCTAGAAAGGGGGTCTATTTGCTTGCCCAGATTACTGATATCCTTGATTTGGCTGATTGCTCTAGGCTTGCTACCTTTTGAGAGCCACTAGTTCATTTATTATGCTTTGCAACAAGATTTTTACTTCATGGAGGTCATTGGATGGAGTAGGCCAATTTTTCTATGCTAGGTAGATGAGCTAAGGTAGGTGCAGCAGTTTGGACTGGAGGTGACAATTCAAGAAAGAGCAGCATATGAAGTCTAGGGGCTATCTTCCCAGCTTACACTAGGAAATTCTCAGCCACTATGGCTATGTCATAGGTAGCAGGTAGCACATGTCCTCCCATGGATTATATCATGATAGCAATGTTTCCATTCAACACTTTCAAATAATATAGGAAAGCATAACTTGGGGTCAACCTTACCAGAATGGGGATTCTATCCCATGTCTTCTGAAACTGAGTATTGAAATCTTGCATGAATTTTTGTGGAGCTCTTTTCATATTAGTTAGCTACTCGACAAGTGAGAGGTGGTTGCTCTTCTCCCCAAATCTATTTGTTAAGAGGGTGCCCAATTCATTCCATGAGTCAACTGAATTCATGGGCAAGGTCCCATACCAGTCTAGAACCTTGCCCTTAAAGGACAGTGCCATTAGTCTGATATCAATGTTTTCCTTAGTGACATTATGAATATTACAAAGGTTAGCAATATTTTTTATGTTTTCAATGGTAGTAATGGGCCCTTCTCCATTAAAGAGGCACACTTTTAAGGACTACCCTTAGGATCGGGTCACAATGCAGGAGATTCAAAGGACTCTGACCATGAAAGGCCATAAAAGTTAAAGCCATAGCTATGATAGGATTCAACTGAGGCCTTCTTGCATAGGTGTATCTTATAACAAGTCTGAGAAAACAATTTTCTGAATAAGGATGAGTCCTTCCAAACCTCATTCACCTTGTTGAGTTTAAAGGTAATTCAATGAATTCAAAAGGGACACCCTTAGTAGCAGATCATGTGGTGACCTTAGGCATAGGATGTCAGACTAAAATTTGACCAGAGACTAATGTTCTTAATAGTGGAGTCGCCAGATGCTAGAAAAAATGAATGTTTTTTGTTGTAACAAGACCAACACCAATCCTGGAACTTTTTTGATGTTTAACATTAGTCCCATCGGGCATGCCAAAAATTGTTGATGCTTTGGATTGCACCCATGAGAGAAGGTTGGGATTCTCTCTTCCACATGCCATAGTGGAGACTCCTCTCTTGCCTATGGGTCTAGCAAAATTGAGGGGAGAATCTCTAGATAAGGGCTAGCTCCCTCTGATGCATCTCTGAGTTATTCTAGTACTATGGCTTTTATATATATATATATATATATATATATATATATATATATATATATATATATATATATATATATATATATATAAGGGGGGTTGAAAAGAGAGAAGGATTATTGAAGTAGAACCTAAGCTAAAACAGTGATGAACCAAAAAAGTTTGATCTACTCATTTGCTCACACTTCAAACCATAAGAGCACATACATACACTTTATCTGATAAAAGGACCAGACTGGAGAGAACATAACAAAAAGGATTAATGAAGACAAATAGAAGATAAAATTACCATAGGTGTTGTAGGAAGACACATTGTCTAATAACCCTCTCCTATCTCTGTGCTCTAGATACAGCTCTTTTTGCTACCTGCAGGAATGGCACTTTGTCTATACTAGGTGTGTTGTTATCAATCCTTTGAAAGCATCATGGAACAATGACTAGACACAAGGTTAATACTCATGCACACTCAAAGATATATCCAACCAAAGAGAGGTAAAACACTTTTTATTGATTCAAGGTGAAAATTTGGCAGGGTTATGCCATACAAAGAGAGATAGATCTTTCTCCAATGAGAAATTACAAATATATAGCCTTTTGGAAAAGACTTTGGCACTTTCCAAAAAATAAATGACCCATGCTACGTTGAGAGCATTGGGAAGAGGAATCCGATTGAAAGAGAATGTTGTGTCAGCTCTAGTTTTGACTTTAGGCATTTAAAATTATTGTGAAGGCATGGTCCACACCTCTTTGTCTGTAAACAAGACCTCTCTTTTAAGACATTCACGTAGTTTGTCTGCTCATCAATGCAAAGTGTGAAAAGAACTGGTGCATCTTCACTGTTCGTGCTCCTTGATGACCACTTAGCAGAGACTTTTTCAACTGCTAGAATAACTCTCCTACCAATGCCTCCCCTTTGCCACCTGGGTTGTTTTGTCTATTTCTCATTATTTTGTCTATTCTTAGCTTTGTCCTTTCCTAAAATTTGAGCTCTCAAGGCTATCTTATTATCCTTCGCTGGCTCCTTGGGCTTTTCTCTCAGCAAGTCATTGAGCTCACTCTTGACTTTTATCTTTTTCCAGCTTTGTCTTTTCTTGCTTTTGTCCTTTGTCATCCCTTGGCTCCTTTTAGCAATTTGAGCCCCCTAAGGCTATCTTCTATCAATCCTTGGTTGGCTCCTTAGGCTCTTTTCTCAGTGGGCTCTTCCTTTTGGCCCTAAGGCCTTTGAATTCCTTCGAGTTCACACTCAAGCATTTAAATATCAATGGCTATTTCATTGTCATAAATTTGGCATTCACATGCCTATCACCATTTGAAAGCCAATGGCTATTCTATTTCCCTAAATTTGACATCTGTGGGGACGTCACCAAACATTTGAACCTGAATGGCTAGTTTGCTATGTTGAATTTTAACATCTTCAGGCCTGTCACCCCTTGGTCAATTCCTTCGGCTTCCCTTCCTTTGGTGTTTGTCTCTTAACCCTCCTGAAGGGAAGGTGTCCCTTCGAGATTTGATAAAGGTCCCTTTCACAGTTGTCGAGAGCCCCCTGCAAGGGCACCTTCCCTTCAAGGTACTTTAGGTGACCTTGCTCCTCAAATCCTTCAAATAAAATGTTTGAAGGAATTCCTTCAGACAATTTATCTAAAGGAAATGTTCTCTTCAATGTTTGGCTTTTATTTTGGGCAAATTCTTTCAGGAAAAAGTCTGAAGGAATTCTTTTGAACTTTTTGTTTGAAAGAATTTGCCTTGTTCATTTTGCCACGGGATTTTCTTCCAAAAGAATTCCTTGTTTGGCCCCTTGCCTTGTAAATTTCTTTGGACAAAATGTCTGAAGAAATTCCTTCGGGAATTTTGCCTGAAGAAATTCAACTTTTTGTCTTTGCCTTTTTTGAAGGAAAAACTCGCCCTTTTTGCCTTGTCTTTTGATTCCTCTGCAAGGGTTCCCTGCCCTCTACAAGGGCACTTTTGGGTCTAGAACTACCCTCCACAGCCTGCTAGAATGGTCTAGCTTATGTCTAACTACCCTCTGCAAGGGCACTTGTCCTCTAGGCTTTGGAAGACCCCTTTGAACCTTCCAATTGAACTAATTGCTTGAACCAACTACTTGAACCTTCTGATTAAACCAATTGATTGAACCTTCTAATTGAACCAATTGATTGAACGAACTAATTGAACCAATTGATTGAACCTATTGATTGAACCAATTGATTGAACCTTGTTAAGTTCAAATTTCAAAGCTCTTAGAAAGATCATGTCATTGAACCCTGATGTCGAACCACTTTTTCCAACCTTAAAGAAAAGTGTCTTGAACATTTTCAGTCTCTTTCCTTGTGAATTTCTTCGAACAAAATGTCCAAAGAAGCTTTGTAAAAGCCTTGCATTCTTCGAACTAGTTCATCTTTTGCTGAAAGACTTGTGCAAACCAAATTTGAACTAGCTTAAAACAGCAAGGGGAAGAAGGAGACTGATTTTGGCCTGTAGGACCAAAATGGTCAACAATTATACCATACTATAATTTTCCTTGTACCATACCATTTTTACAATGCCTTCATTATCGATTGAGTTGTTTTACCCTCCCTCCTCACCCTTTTAACCTTGGTTTTGATTCATTATTTCTTTAGACACCTTTAGTGAGGGGATTCAAATCAAGTTTCATTAGTTGATTCAATATTCTATAAAAAGGCAATTTCTTGGACTAGTATGATAGTGGTTTGGCAGTTGCATCCTTCATTTGTTATTTTATTTCATTAAGAGTACTACTGATTATAATCACTTTTGGGCAAATCAGTGTCCCACCCCATACTACTAGTTATAACTATCAGAGTTGTCTCAGAATATAGATAATGCAAATGCAATGGAGACATGATCACATGAGATGAAGCTAGTGCACATCACATAGATGCTAAAGCAATTTGAAATTATACAAGGAGATAAATTTCACAAGACAAATAGGAGAAAACCCAATATTTGATTAACTTAAGATGTCCAAAGTGAAGAATACATATAAGAGAGCTCATAAGTAACTCCTCCACAAAAGGTGGTCAAAGCACCCCAAGAACAGACTGTAACTCCTCCATGAAAGGTGGTGACAAGGTGCTAAGAATAGAGAAGTAACTCCCATACCTAGAATAGCTAGTCAAAGGAGTTACATATGACATTCTTATGACACCTATGACACATCCATGACACACATCTCCACATAAGCTAGCCTATCCCACAAATGTAGGAAAACTCCATGTATGCACAAATATATAATATTCCCTAATTAAATAATAGGGAAAAATAAAAACCTACACTAACACCCCCCCATAAGAGCAGCTTAGGTGGGCAGTGTGGAAATATAAAATGGGTCCCGGAAATTAGGCCTAATGAGGTACCCATGTACAAATGCAATCTCCCATAAGATAGAGAAAATGAGAAAACCCGTAGGAAAAAACTCCCCCCCCCAAAAGAGAGACATAAAATAAATAAAGAGGCTAGTGGGCCCCCCCAAAGATGATGCTGCTACAAATGTGGACCGCACCCCAAGAAGAGCTCGTAGATAAATGCACTTGCTCTTGGTGAAAGGTTTGGTGAAGATGTCTGCAACCTACTCTGAAGACTGGCAAAATATCAAGTCAATCACTTGACTATGAATAAGCTCCTAAATGAAATGCATGTGAATCTCTATGTGCTTGGTCTACTGGTGCTGAACCAAATTCTTGCAAATCTGAATGGTACTCTGGTTGTCACAATAAATGATGGTGGGCTGCCTGATAGGAATGCCAAACTCAAAAAGTATCCCTTGAAGCCAAATAGCCTTAGTAGCTGCATTAATGGCTCCCCTGTACTCTGCCTCTGTGGATTATATAGAAATAGCATTTTGTTTCTTGCTAAACCAACTAATAAGACCAAAACTTAGAGAGAAAATGTAACCAGAAGTGGACTTGTGAGTCTATGAATCGCTATCCCAGTCTAAATCTGTATACCCAATCAAGTCAGCCTCTATGCCAAATCTGTAATGAATTCCATATCTATGTGAACCCTGTATGTAATGCAAGATCCTCTTAGTTGCTTTCCAATGTAGCTCATGAGGTTCCTGCATAAATCTAGAGACAAGTCCCATTGCATATGATATGTTAGGCCTGGTGTGAGTCAAGTAGATGAGACTACCAACAAGTTGTTGATATCGAGTGGCATCAACTAATGGTGAAGAATAGTCAATCTCAAGCTTGACTCCTGATAGAAAGGGAGTCAGAGATGGCTTGTAATCAGCCATGTGAAATTGAGACAATAAATAAAGAGCATACTTAGGTTATGCAAGAGAAATCCCTAAATCTAATTGTGAGATCTCGATGCTAAGGAAGTAGTGCAACAAACCCAAGTCTGTCATGTCAAATCTATCTTGGAGAGATGCCTTCACTACTGCAATAGCCGATGAAGAACTCCCGGTGATCAAAAGGTCATCAACATATAGAAACAAAATTAGGAGTGAATCATCCTGCCAAGAAGTAGACATTGGGGTCAAAATGGCACCTAGTGAAACCTACTATGAGAAGGAAGGAATCCATCTTGGCATACCAAGCCTGAGGGGCCTGTTTGAGGACATAGATAGATTTCCTAAGTCTACATACTAAGGAAGAATCTTGAACAAATCTTAGCAGCTATTCCATGTAGATCTCCTCCTCTATGTCTCCATGAAGAAAGGCACTCTTCACATCCATCTGGTGCACATCCCAACCATGTGTTGTGGCAATAGCCAAGGTGAGTTAGATAGAAGTCATCTTTGCAATGGGTGCAAAGGTCTCTGAGTAGTCAATGCCTACCACCTGTGAGAAACCCTTGGTGACCAGTCGCACCTTGTACTTATCAACCAACCCATCTGCAGCAAACTTGGTCTGATATATCCACCTACATCAAACCATCTTCCTTCCCTTAGGAAGTGAAGTCAAGTCCCAAGTGTGATTTTTGATTAAGGAAGAATATTCTTCCTCCATAGCATTATCCCACTTAGGTACCCCTGATGCCTCTCAAAAAGTTTGTGGATCTGAAACTGAAGCAAAGATGGCATGTGGATCTCTCTAATAATCCCCCCTAGTGCGTCTATCATCTACAGGATCCTTGCCCAAGTGCTAACACTCTCAAGTGTCTGTCTGGACCAAAGTGGGCTAGAAGTGGGTGAGTCAGGTGCTAACTCCTCATCCTCTGATTGACTAGAGTTGGATGACTCTGCATCATTATCCTCACTATCTAAACTTGAAGAAGAAGAAGATGTCTTTGGCTCAAGAACCTGTTGTGGCTGATCTAAATTTGAGGAATCATCATGAAGAAGTAGATCTAATGAGAGAGAAGAAGTGCCAAGTGTTGAGTCTCTAGGACTCTCCTGAAAATGGACACTTCTCTCAATGAACAACTCATGAGTGGTTAGATCTAGAAGGTGATACCCCTTAACACCATTTAGATATCTTATAAAGATGCAAGGCTTGGACTAACGTTCCATAGATTTGTGTTTCTTCTTCAGTATGTAGGCCATGGCTAGGGATCCAAAAACCCTAAGGTGCTCAACATCAGGTTTCCTTTTATGCCAAGCTTCAAAGGGTGTTATCCCTTTTAAAGCTTAGTGAGGAACCTTGTTTTGAATGTAGCAAGCACAATTGATGGCTTTGGCCCAGTACTGTGGTGCTAAGGATTTGGAGTGAATCATATAGCTACCCATCACTTTTAAGAACCTATTTTTGTGTTCTACAACCCCATTCTGTGAAGAACTGTAAGTGATTGTGCGTTGTAAATCAATCCCCTCTGTGGTGCAAAATTGCTCAAACCTGTTGCTGACATACTCCCCTCCATTATCAGTTTGAAGAACCTTGATGGATTTCTCACTCTATTTCTCAACAAGAGCCTTGAAGTCTAGAAAATTTTCAAACACTTCAAACTTTTATTTGAGAAAATATATCCAAGTGTACCTAGAGAAATCATCAATGAAAGTGAGGATGTACTTGGCCCTTGTGAAAGATGGTTTGGTAAAGGGTCCCGATACATCACTATGGACTAACTCCAAAGGTTGTGAAGCCCTCCAAGCTTTGCCTTTATCAAAATTTTCTTTGGGATGCTTCCCAAGGGAGCACCCCTCACAAAGTCCTTTTGAGAATTGGACACGAGGCAAGCCAATGACCATGTCATTTTTGCAAGTTGCTCAAGGTAGCGGTAGTTAAGGTGGCCAAACCGCTCATGCCATAATTTGCTAACTCCATCTGAATGAGTTAGCAATGTTGTTGGAGAAGAATCAGGTGCAAAATGTGAGAAGGTGTATAACCTTGCTTGGTGATCTGCCCTACCCACTGCCACTATAGTATCACTATGCAACTCCCTGATAGTCACTGAATCTGGTGAAAACTCAACTCTCATGCCCCAACCAATGTGAGTGATTTGGTACACTGATAGGAGATTGGTTGAAAGAGAAGGAACACTTAGAACATTATTGAATGTTCCTCCTTCCATTTCAACTGACCCCCTCCTTGCAATGAAAACTGATGTGTCATCACCCAAACTAATTAAAGTCATGCTACAAGGCTCTAAAGATGAAAACTCAACTAGGGAAGAGCCCATGTGGTGAAAAGCACTCAATTCAATGACCCATGAAGATGTAGAAGCTGTTGTAGCTACAAGGGCCTTGCCCTTTTCTTTCTCCTTACTCTTGCCTTTTGCCTTAGTATAATCTTGGGTAGATGAATTCTGCTTGATGGACTCAGGAAAACCTATGTTGTGCTTCTCTAGAAGATGAGTTAGGTGATCTATTTGTTTCTTCATGCATTTGTGTTCATCATGCCTTGTCTTCTTGCAATAGGCACACTTAACCTTCTCCTTCTTAGGTTTAGCATTGGAGGAGGAAGACTCAGTGTTGTTTTTGGCAGGATTGTTGTTTTCCTTCTTCTTCTCCTGGTCCTTGTTCTTTTTCTTCTTCTCCTTTGTTGAAGTCTTATCCTTACCATTTCTAGCTATCAAAGCTTGGGGTTGAGTAGACTTTATTGTGCCCATTTGGATTAGCTTATCTTGCTCCCTAGTCAAGTCGACAATGAATGAATCCAAAGAAGGCATTTTCCATGTAGTGCCAAGGGCACTTTTTTTGGCATGAAAAGTGGAGACAAAGACTGAATAACTTAGACCTAACTTTGCGAGAATAGAAAGGATGATTTGATCATCTTTCTTCTCTATCTCACATTCTTTCAATTACAATCTAAGGGCCTTAAACTTAGTGAAGAAGTCCTGTAGGGTGTCAAAGTTGCTAGGACTTAGACTTATGAGTTCATTTTCAAGCTCATGACCTCTCATCTCATCAAGCTTCCCAAATAAGACTCTTAGGTGTCCCATATGTCTTTGGGAGTCTTGGTAGTTTTTAAATGGAAGAGAAGTTCTAGAGACATGGACAAGCTCAGTTAATCTATAGGCTTCATCACTACGGTTGTACCACTTGACCTTTTCAGCATCAATGTTGGGTTCTACTTCAGTACCCATGGTGATCCTATACAACCCTTTGTTTCTAAGAATGATTGACATTTTAACCTTCCATTCATGATAGTTGAAGGGTGTTAGGATTTTAATTTGAAAAGAATCTATTTTAAGCTGAATTTAGGTGAAGTTGTACTGATTGCAAGTTTGTGAAAGTATGCAGAAAGGAGAAAGATAACAGAAGTAAACAAAGTGCTAAAAGACAATCACACCCCCCCCAAAATGTTGAGCTCCCCCAAAATATGCAAGTGCACACTCAAAATATTTTGGGTTCAGTCGAGAATGCATCTTAGAGCAATCAGTGTAAGAATTTAAGCAAACAGGACGTCGGACTCAGCCAAAAATGCGTCCCAGGAGACCCAAATTTTTGGCACTTTATAAAGTAGTGCATTTTTTACAATTATCTATCCTAAGTTGTGTAAAATTGAAAACTAATCACTTTTGCAAAAGATGGCACTTAAAAAAATTTCTATTTTGAGAGAGAAAGTGGCCTTCCAACCACTCGTTCAACTCAGCATGGAGTGAAGAATGAAGTGGTTTAGTCTTTTGATGGGGATTCAACACCCTGCTAATCCAGGCCTCACCCTTCATCTTTATAGGTCGAAGATACAATTTTTTAAAACCTTTAAACTATTTTTCTTAAATGCTAATTTGACTTTAATTCAAAAAATCAAATGTCTGATTTATGAATACAAGATCAGAATAATTATGAGGAAATTAGACAAAAGCATATTTTACCAATTTGCTTAGTAGAGAGTGGGCCCACCAAATGGGGCGTTGGAAATAGTTAGGTGCTTAAAACCCAAAAAAGGTCTGATTTTTGTTGTTTGTTGTTGTTGTGCAGTAGAGCAGATGTCTAGCAAGGACGTCAATGAGAGGCTCCTCTCTCTCATGCCCTACACCAATCTCCACTCCCTACGCCCAGCAGCTGAAAGTGGTCCTTTTCTCCTTCAACACAAGTCAAATGAACATTAGAAAAGCCAACGCCATGTGTCAAAATGTGACGCCAATGCTGGTGAAAAGAAACAAAAACTACAAAGGACGCCAAGTGCAGCTAGTCAGATCTCAATGCAAGAGAGCAGCAAAAACATCAACATCTCCCTTTACCAGACAATGCCAGAGTAGCAAAAATCAATTCCAAGTGCAAATTTGGAAGAAAGAAAGTTTAGCCAGATGTGCAAAGATCTCTCTTTTTCTTCAAAATGACAAAAAAAGAATTCCACCGCCTTTGTTGATGCCACAACAGATCTATACAAGATGTCTCGACAAATTTCAATGTAGATATCTAAAGGGTAGATCTGAATGAAACTCAACAGAAGTAATTTTTTTAAACAGGTTTCCATATGGATTTGCATGAATTTTCAAGAAACTCTACCAAAACTCTCAAATACAACCGAGTTAAACAAAAAAATACTAAGAAAGCAAAGTAAGAATTTCAGAATAAACTAATAGCATAACTAGACACATGATTACTGGGGTGGCTCTGATACCATATCAGAGTTGTCTCAAAATCTAGATAATGCGAATGTAATGGAGACGTGATCACACGAGATGAAGCTAGTGCACATCACATAGATGCTAAAGCAATTTGAAATTATACAATGAGATAAATTACACAAGACAAATAGGAGAAAACCCAATATTTGATTAACTTAAGATGGCCAAACTGAAGAATACATATAGGAGATCTCATAAGTAACTCCTCCACAAAAGGTGGTCAAAGCACCCCAAGAATAGACTGTAACTCCTCCATGAAAGGTGGTGACAAGGTGCTAAGAATAGAGAAGTAGCTCCCATACCCAGAATAGCCGATCAAAGGAGTTACTTATGACATTCTTATGACACCTATGACACATTTATGACACACATCTCCACATAAGCTAGCCTATCCCACGAATGTAGGAAAACTCCATGTATGCACAAATATATAATATTCTCTAATTAAATAATAGGGAAAAATAAAAACCTACACTAACAATAACTAACTTTGGGTAAATTAGTATCATTTACCTATGTCATTATTCCCTAATTATAACCACCTATGGTCAAATTATTAGTAACACCTTTACCATGCCTAACCGCACCACCTTGCCATTCCTATGTTATACTATGCCATTTACCTAATTCACAAACTTGTTGTTACCTAATCAAATTCCTCTACTATAATGCATAATAATGGTGACTTAACGTCTTAATGGGACTATATAGGTAGTGCTCGATTAACATTGAGGTTATCTCAGTCACCCTTGGCCATGCTCTCACCATTTTTCAAGCAACTTAAGCCATACTCTCACCATTTTGTGAGTTGGACTATTTAGTCTCTCATAATTCTCAATCGAGTTGAGATGCCTAAAAAATTATAAGCACATTGGTAAAAGATCTAAGACATCCTAAAAAATCACAAAATCATCAAAATTGGCTTATCATTTCCATGCGAGATATAAAGTTATAAATTTTTTTGAGATGGGCCATCTTGTTTGTTCAGTTTATTTCTAGACCACCTTGGTTTCTTTTCCTCCCATTTCTATGATAACTACATCAAATTGAGTTTTGTACAGGATATGTTGGTAACACCTAGATATATGAGGCATTTTAGGTTAGCTCAGATGCACTTTCCCTTCTTTTTGACCACTTCTTTACCTTAAGGATTCTAGGACTCCTAGCTAGTTCATAAGTAACCACTTATCAGTTAGTTTCCCAATCCTTATTAGCCTTAGCCATACACTCTCACCATTTTATAAGTTCATGTTGTGAACATTATGTATTCAAATTTGATACACTAATAACCACTTAGCTTAATTTTATGCTCTCATTGTTTTACGAGCCACTTTTATTTGAACACTTGCCATTTTATGAGCACCTTCATTTTATGCACTAGCCATTTTGTGAGGCAATTCATATATTCCTCTACAACACAATAATTTTTTTTTGATAATAATTTTCTTTTATCCCATATCTTGAGAGAACTAAATTTGGCCTAAAAAATTTATTATATCTTCTATCCATAGAACTATGTGGGCAGTGTCCACTTGCCTAGTGCATTTGGAGTCAGCTTGGCTACCCCTTCCTTGTCATCTATTCCCCCCATTTTATTTTGGTTTCATTGTCTCCTATAACCTAGGAGTAATGTGTGTCATCTCATTTGTGTTCTTGCTTTGTTATACCTGCATCATTTTTATCTAGCTTAGGGTTTACCCTATCACCAAACATAACACCTCTTTACACATGCACGAACAATTTGTTTTAGGTTTGCCCTAACATTGTGATTAACCATTTTTTATGTTTGTTTGATTTTTATATGGTTGTTTTGTTTGCTTTTGGTTTATTGTATTTTTTTTAATCTTTCTTTTTATTTCTTGGTGTTTTGTTGTGTTTTTGTTTGTTGGTGTTTTATTTTATTTGTTTGTTTTCTTTATTATGCCGAGACTTAGTAAAAATGTGTTCATTAGATGATTCCTTGCACATTATACTTAAGTCCATCCATATTAATATGTCAACATTTTCATCATATTTTTTATCATTGGTGCATTGTTTTAATTTATTTATTTGGATTGAGTACTAGTCCTTATACATATTATGACTAGGTTATCATGACATTTTGTATCATGGTGCATATTATCCTATGCTACAACAAAAATTAGTTCAATGGATCTTAAAATAAATGGTGCCACACTACTTCAACTTGTTCACCCAATAAATTCCCAATCTATCCAAACATTACCCAAATTCAAAGTAATTAAATCTAGAATGAATTTTAATCCCTTCTAGTTAGGACGTACATCTCCATTCTAGTAGGTAACCCAAATTCATGCATATCCTCTTGTTGAACAAATTTTGACCTCAAGTCAAAATTCGTCAACCCCTCACTATTGAAACTTTCATAGGACTCTAATGTGGTCTTGTCATTCTTATATGGTCCCTAAAATTCTTCATAAAACTTTATTAGGATTATTTAAGGCTAGTTTGGAGAAGTTAAGGTAATGTCTTATTTTGATCATATAATGGTCTAGACATGTAATGGAGAGATAAGGCTTAGTCAAGTGGTGGTATAGGTGATTAGAGTTTATCAAGTTCATTTAATACACTAATCATATTCTAATAACATTTCATGATGATTTAGAATGTTTAAGGATCCTTTGTAGACTTCACGGTAGTGAAAATGAGTGAAAAGGTGATTTTCGGCTTACATTTATGTATGTCAAAGTCATCCCAAGTTAAAAAAATATACCACACACCTTCCATATATATTGGAGTAGTTACACAACATCCACATCTATCAGAGAGTCAGATAAGGGTTATAATCTTTAGCTTCAACACCATCTTGAAGAATTAAGAGACTTGTATGGACTTGTTTAAGTCATTTGCAAGTGAAAAGAGTTTAATAATGTCCTTTGAGCTTCCACATGTTATAAAAAAGTACAAAAAAAATTTTGAACTCCCAGAGTTGTATAAATATCTCTCTCCTCCATCACTCCATTCATAAGCTCTTGAAGGTCATCTTTAATTGGATGGTATAGGTTGTACAGGTACAATTAGGGGTTAAGATTTTATCTAGAGTTTGGGACCCTTATGGGATTATAATTTGTGGCATTGGTCATTGTATTGAGCCCCTTATATTTATGAATAATCTCTAAGGATCCAAACTACTTTTTAAAGGATTAAATCCCCACAGGATGAGTTTTGTGTAACTCCAATGAACTATTTGGCTACATGAAACCAATTGGATTAAGTTATAAAATGTTTGTAGATGTGACATACACATATATTCACCATATTGGCATGTGTGGATGGTATTTTGGCAAGAAAGGCTACTCTTGTTTATAATTTGAAGTGATTTTCAATACTTCTATATTTTTAAGGTTTACGATATGGTCTTATGAATCTAAGTTATGCTTCATGGTCTTATACCATCTTCATAATCCATTCATGACCCTCTGACTAGCTAAATATTATGTACTAGTTTCAAATGGTCACATCTCCATTCACCTTGTGGACTTTGACCTAGTATGTCTACATAACAGGGTAATTAGAGTGGTTTTGAATATTTATTTCCAAAATATATTGAAGTTGTGACTTATTTTTAAGCATGTTGATGTAATATAGACAATGTTATTTTATCCCTAATAGCCATTTTTCACTTTTCAAAGCTTCAAACATAGGGGTGTAAACCTGTAGGTTTGTAGCCCTGTAGGTCTACAATTTCAAGAGAAATATAATGGTGATAATTTTAAAGTTTTATACTGATGCATGAAAACATGTTGATGTTTCAAGTTGAAAATGGACACACACTAAGTAGTATTTCCAATGCATCTGAAGGAAATAGAGTTGATGACAAGGTTTACAAGCCTGATGCACCTCCAAGAATGTGTAGGGAGAGAGTGAAGGTAGAAAATCAAAGATTCTTTAAAATGATATATCGGGCTCATGATGGAAATAAAAAATTGACCATAATGAGGTTGAATATTATAGGTGTCATCGTAGATTTGAAAAGGCCAATTCAAGACCATATGCATAGTCAAACTCTCAAACAATCACCTATAGCCATCTATGTAGAAGTTTGCCTTGGACAGTAAGGTTTATAGAGTTTGGAGCTTTAGAGTATTGATAAGGGTCTTAATATATCCACAAAAACATGATAAATCCATTGAGATATTTAGAGAGTGATAAGAGAAGGCCTAAAACATAGTCAAGCACTCAAGTACATGTCTAGAGCTGAGAATAGAGTTTAAATTACTATGAAAATGGAAATTGAATTTTGTAGAAGATGATAACTAACTCTTAATGAGATTGGTTACTCATAAGTTCCATGATAAGGTTCAATGTTTACTTCCAAGATTATAAACCTCTCTAAATGAATAAACACACGCAAATGGTCACTTACAAGTTTGTTTAAGTGATAAAGGATCTTCAAAATCTTGATATAGTGGTATATGAGAAGATGGGAGTTTAGGATTACTCAAGTTATCAATTCATTGAGAACAAATAAATGACCAAATAAGGGACATTGAAACCTTGCACACTACAGCCAGTCATATAGTTATAGACTTACCCACCTTGCTAAAAAAAATTGTTTGTCTATAGTAAGAGGAAGGAGTATGAAATGAAAGTAAGGCATTTGAATGATATATGTGATAACTTAATATAAATCCCAGTAAAGTTAATATAGTGAGGAGAAGTGGATAAGTTATGTTAGGCCTAATGGTCTAAATCCAAGAAACATAGTTGTACCTTATTAGGTGAAGTTGTTTGCTTATTTGAAAGGTATAATGAAATTTAGGAGATATGAGGGAGAGTAATGTATTTTATTATGATTGAATGGTGATAATTTTAACCTCAAAAAGCCTTAGACTCAATATTTAAGTGATTAGAACATGGAAACCTTTTTCAGGCCTAGCAAGGCTAATTACATACCTAGACCTAGATGAACAACCAGTTGATAAATGGATAGTTAGTTTAGAGTTGGGATGATATTTGGAGACCCTAATAATATGTTGAGGGACCTTCACAAACATTTCATAAGGACCTAGACCTCTAATAGTGAATAAAATGGAAGAATACAGTCAGCTATGGTAAGTTGAGCAAGATGACTTAAGAACCCTAGGCCTTGACTAATGAGATTGTACGGAATCTGATGGAGATAGAAGGGTTGGAGAACCATGGATACAAGTCAAAGAGGTTTTAATTTACCTCCCTAAATTTCTCAAAGTCATACAAACTTCAATATGCTACAAATCTAAATTCTCTCTCAGACCTCACAGAATGCCTACTAGCAACTTGAGAGGCTATCTTCTTATACTTGGTACATTATAGTGATGTTGTATTGGACCTTGGTATCTTAATAAAATTTATATACCCTATTATACTTTCATTCTATGTAATTTTTTGGTTGATTTCCCTAATATTTATGAATCACCTTGAAGACCTTGAGGCACTTTCATGCTGCCTAAGAGAGCCAAATTAACCCAATGAGAGAGAAGTGAAATTTTATGCCTAGAACTGAAATGAAAAAACTTTAAAATGACCTGAAAATGTTCATAACTCCATAGATCATCACCCCATGTCATTGGATTGTACAAGACTATATGGAACTATATGGAATATGCCCAAAAAATTATTTTATGCCACTTGATAAGTCCATACAAAGTGACAAAACTTAAAAATTGATATGGAGAACAAGGATAAGGTCATCTAACTAACTCACATGATTATTTTGGTTTTGGAATGTGTGGTAATCCTATACACTCATTTTTTTGTCTCTAGGTAGGGAGTCATAATTTAGACCTAGTTAGGAGAGAGAAGTAGTAGAAAAGTATATCTCCACTCACTTTCTAATCCTAAAATTGAACATGAAGTTATAAGGCCATACTAGATCATATAATATGCATTCAGATTATTATTACCCTTCATAATTTTCTTCACAAAAGGAGGTTTTCATGATTTTATTATTACAAGGAATGAGGCCTAGTTAGAGATTTTGGTAGAGGATGAATTCTTGGGGTTGGTTTTAGAGCTTAAAATGGATTGGTGTAGGTCCAATATGAGATAAATAGGCCATACATGAAGATAGGATGAGTTTAAGAATAAGAATTAAATTTTTGATAGCTTTATGCAATATTGACCTAAGGAGATGAAGATTTCTTTAGACACCTATCAAGAGAATGAAGTGATGTGTCAAAGAGAACCTAAAGGGGTCAGTTGAGAGGTGTTAAGAGCAGAAAAAAGGTATTATAGAACCTAATTTGACCATCAATAAATCCAATTGGATCAAGGGAGCATATTCAGAGGATCTACACATAGTGTTTAGGACCTATTAAGGTAGTTTCATAACTCCTCTCTTTCTTGTAATTCATGAAACATTTGTCAAGTATCAATCTCCTATGCCCTTCTCTTCCTCTCTCTCATGTGTGTTATGTATTGAGCCTTAATTAGATAAGTTTGTATCCTCCACCTAGTAATGGTGAATTCCTACCTTTTTTTAGCCTTTGATCAATGAAAAATAGCCTAGTTTACCTTCTCCATGGAGTATTTTTAATGTGTATGTTAGATTAGTTGATCTTGATAAGTGATAGATTCAATTCCATGGCATGTTTTCCTTGGTAGCATTCATGTTTAGATTTGAAATTCTTTTTTAGGTATCTTAAATTGTTTAAAAGAAGTGTATATGAGTTTAGTGATTTGTTTCTTCACTAGTGTCATTTTATGACCTCTTATTTAGTCCTCTTATCTCAAGTTTACTTCACAAATCTCCATGAGAAATAACAATGTAGAAAGGAAAATTTGGATTAGTTTCATGTGCAGGTTAGGCTCTTATTTGAATTTAAATTATAGTTGGTTGGTAGGGATTAGTTTAAATTTGCTACATCACCTCATTAAGTTAGGTTCATTTCATGTTGTCTCTCTCCCCTAGTAGCTATCCCTTCAATCAAGATATATCAAAGTAGTTAGCCCTTCAATCTAGAGGTTTAACCCTAGTATAGACAACCCATAGGTCTAGGGGTAATCCCATTGTTTCACTCAATTAGATTAGGTTTGAAATACCTCTATAAGGTTGCAAAATTGAGTGACAACAATTCTAGCATGCCCAGTGGGACCAAGATCCAAAGTTGTGGAAGAATTCTTGGAGTTTTTCCTACCCATCAACCTTTGGATGCATTCAAAAAACACTAATGGTGACTCTAAATGTAATCAGTTAGTTCTATCAGCCCAGGTACTTATTATGAAAAATATTTTATTGTATCTTGTGTTTTCATTTGACTTATGAAGTTGGGATGGATATGTATGAAGATAATTTCTATTTTATACCACATTATTATCCTTGTCATGACCCTAACTATGTGCCTCAATAGCCATATCAAGCTCATTACCCTCCTTATAAGTCATGTCAACCCTATGGTCAACCTTTTTGAACTTTATTTGACCATGATGTTGTTGAGTATACCTATAAAGAAGGCTATAGATAAGGCTATGAGGAAGGATAAAAGGAAGTATATAAATAAGGCTATGACTAAGGCTATAAATAAGATTATAGGGAAGGCTATAAACAAAATGAAATTCTTGTTGAAGAAGATGTACCTTCTTATCATCATCAACATAACTCCTAATAACCATATGATCCATATCAACCTCACCTTTATTCATATAATCCTTTTCATGAGTCATATCAATCCTATGGTTTTCCTACATTCTCCTCATATAATTCCAATTAAACACCTTAGTAGCATTACCATGACTTGCATCAGTCAAACTCTTCTTTTCCTACTTCAATTCCATTTATTGAAGAGCCTTAAGAGGTTGAAGATCAATTTGTAACTATTGAAGAGCCTCAAGAAGGATATGAGTAAAGTGAAGGTCTTGTTGAATAAGATGTCTCTCCCATTGCCCAATTCAAATTATCACCTCTACAAGAGTTCATTTAATAAACCTCCATTCCCAAGCCCATTCATGAGCCATCCACCATACCTCGTACTCCCTCTCTGATGGGGAATCAAGAACAACAAACAGCTCTTATCCCACTTGTCAGGATCTTGCTCCTCAATAAGAGCACAATATGATTACCTTGTATAAGCAACTAAACACAAAATTATACTAGAATGAACAAGTAACTAGAATTCACAAATGACACAGAATATGAGAGACAATACACAATCTTATTTTAATACTCATCCAAAAAAGAATACAATGAAGAGATGCCACACTCTTCCACACCTTTCAGGCTTCCCACACCAAGTGTACAGTAATTCTCTTCAAGAGTTCACTCTCCTACCAAAAACAGTCCCAACACACAACTCAAACACAGAGTTGGTGTTCACCTCCAACCAGTCAGTAATAACCCTGCCAATACACATGTACTCAAAGTACTTCAAGTAGATCTCCCATAAGCTTGCAACAACCTGCAACTCAAATGATCTTACTTACACTTGTAGAACTTCTCATTGATCTTGCAATGACCTGTAGATCACCTTGTTCTTACAATTGGAAGGATCTACATTGCCTTCCTCTATTTCTCTAATTACAATACATGCCAATGAGTCTATAAATAGATCCCATACTAAACAATAACTTAGACTTCTAATTTACAATAATTAGACACGCAACTCAAGACTCAAAATAGCCTTTACATGTAAACACTTAGTTCAATGAACTAACTATTCGTGCAATGAACAGTTCTAGAATCACCACAGGTGACCAACGTTGGTCCCTGTCTACCTGGAGTTGACCGACGTCGACCGACCTCCTGCCGATGCCAGTTTTCGTTCTGCACTGTAGATGACTGGCGTCGGTTACACTACCAACGCTAGTATCCCTGGAACTCGGCAACCTCCTCCATGTCTGCATAGTTGAAGCTTTTAGCTCCACAACCTAACACTCTCCAACCCATGAACCTATTCATCACCCTCCCACCACATCCCTTCTTGAAAAAGAACCTATGTTATGTGAATCAAGTGAAGAATATCAAACTATAGTTTTAGTTGATGAAGAAGATAACTCAAGTGTATATGATGAATATTTCACTATTGGTACTATCCTTAGTGAAGAAAAACACAAATTAGTCTTTTATATTGAATAAACAGATGATCTAGATCAGTTTTCAACTACCAATAGAGAGGTTGATCATGACATAGAATAAAAGGTGTTTGAGGTAAATATCATAGTGAATGATTTTTTTGAGTCTCATGAGTATAATCAAGAGATTAGTTTTAAAAAACCAATATAAAACAAGGTTACTGGTAACTACATAACCAAGATGACTTATGGCAAAAATTCAAGGAGCTATGTGATGAGTTTGAGGCTCTTTAAAATCCCACACCTCCTACTAGTCAGTTAGAAGAAGTTATTGAAGATGCCTTACCTCTTGAAGAACAATATGACAACCTCCAAGGTACCATGATTTAGGATATTCCTATAAGTCAAAAGTTGGCCCATGTTTGAGGTAAGAATAAATATCAAGAACGAGTATGACAAAGAGCTTGATGAGATTGTAATAACTAGTAGGAAGTTTGATGTAATTCAAGATGCCATGAAGGTCAAAGAAGCATGCTTAGAAGAAGCATCATTGGAAAAATATTTAGCTAGAGAGAATCATGAGAATATTATTGAGACACAAGATGAATTCACCTTCATAGGATACATGTTTTCAGCTTCCACTATTTCATTTGAAAACATGCCAAGAGGAGTAGTAAGTATGAAGGAGATAAAGACATCAAGAACAAGTCTCAATAGACAACTTGTTTCATGTCATCCTTAGTTTCATAGAGAAATATATTGTACAAACTTCCCATTTTATCTATGAGTAAGAAGTTGTTTCAAGTTAGTTATATATAGTTAGTTTGTTTATGTTGTTATGTTCCCTAAATGTTGGATAGCACGTGTGTCTCTTATTTTTTTCTTTGTGTCTTATTGTCTTTGTTTGTGTGTATTTTTAAGGTCAAATAAATTTTTTGTGTCATGATAAAAATCTAGTGAAGTCTAAAACTAAGTGCAAATGACTCCACTACTCAATGGACAAACAAGGCTACTAGTCCATTTAACATTGCAAGCATGCTACCCTTATGAATCACCAAGAATGTTGATCAAATTTTGACATCAAGTTAAAATTAGTCACCTCATCACTATTTAAACTTTAATATGATTTTCATGTGGGCTTTTCCTGCTTATATGGTCCCTAAAATTCTTTATAAAACCTTATTAGTATTATTTAAGGTTAGTTTGGAGAAGTTAAGGTATTGTCTTGTTTTGGTCATATAGTGGTCTAGAAATGTGATGGAGAGATAAGGCTTAGTAAAGTGTTTTCATAGTTGATTCAGAGTTTATCAAGGTAATTTCATGTACTAATAATCTTCTAATAACATTTGATGATGTTTTGGAACGTTTAAGGATCCTTTGTAGACTTGAAGGTAGTGAAAATGAGTGAAAAGGTGATTTTTGGCTTACATTTATGTATGTCAAAGCCTTCCCAAGTGAAAAATACATACCACACACTTTATAAGGATATTTTATTAGTTACACAACTACCACATCTATCAAAGAGTCAGAAAAGGGTCAGAATCTTTACATTTGTCTCCTCCATCACTCCATTCATAAGCTCTTAAAGGTCATTTTCAATAGGATGGTATAGGCCGTACAAGTAGATTTATGGGATGATATTATAGTCAGATTTTGGGACCTATATGGGCTTAAAAATTTTGGCATTGGTCCCTACATTTATCTCCTTATATTTATGAACAATTTCTAAGGAGCTAGACTGCTTTTTTAAGGCTTAAATCCTCACAAGCTGAGTTTTGTGTAACTCTAGAACAAGTGTGAACTCTTTAGCTAAATCAAACCAATTGGATTCAGTTATTAGATGTATTTATATGTACCATACACATTCATTCACCATATTGGCATGTGTAGATGGTCTTTTGGCAAGAAAGGATGCTCGTGTACATAGTTTGAAGTGATTGTCAATACTTTTATGTTTTTAGGGTTTGTCAGGTGGTCTTATGAATCTAAGTGATGCTTAATGGTATTATACCATATTTAAAATCCATTAATATCCATATTACTAGATAAATATTTCATACTAGTTTCAAATGGTCACATCTTCATTTACCTTGTGGATTGTGTTCTAGTATGTCTGCATAACAGGGTGATTTGAGTGGTTTTTAATATGTATTTCCAAAAGATCTTGAAGTCATGACTTATTTTTAAGCATGTTTATGGAATGGATATAATTGTGTTTGATCCCAAATATACATTTTTTACTTTTCAAAGATTCAAACATAGGGCTACAGACCTAAAAATCTATAGAGCTATAGGTTTGAAACTTTAATAAAAATCCAATGGTGATAATGTTAAATTTGTATACTTATGCATCAAAACATGGTGATGTTTCAAGTTAAAAAGTGACACACATTAATGAATATTTCCAAGGCATATAAAAGAAAGAGATTTGATGACAAGGTTTTCAAGCTTAATGCACCTACAGGACTATGTAGGGAGAGAGTGAAGGCAGAAGATCAAAGATGATTTTAAAATGTTATATGGGGCTCATGATGTAAATTAGAAAGTGACCACAGTGAGGTTGAATATTATAGGTATCATGGTAGATTTGATAAGGTCAATTCAAGACCATATACTTATTCAAACTCTCAAATAGTTACCTACAACCATCTACATATAATTTTTCCTTAGATAGTAAGGTTGATGGAGTTTGGAGCTTTAGATTATTGATAAGGGTCTTAAGATATCCATAAAAACATGATAAATCCATTGAGATATGCAAAGAGTGATAAGATAAGGCCTAAAATATAGTCAATCACTTAAGTATAGGTCTGGATTTGAAGATAAAAGATAGGAGTTCAAAGTGCCATGAAAATAGAAGTTGAACTTTGTATAAGATGAGAACCAACTCTCAAAGAGATTAGTTACTGATAAGTGTCATGACAATGTTTAATGTTTGCTTCCAATATTTCAAACCTCTCCAAATCAATACACAGGCAAATGGTCACTTGTAGGTCTATTTAATAGACCAAGGATCTTTCAAAGCCTAAGATAGTGGTATATGAGAATATGGGAGTTTATAAGGATTACTTAGATTATCAATTCATTGAGATCAAATAAATGACCAAACAAGGGACATTGAAACCCTACACACTACAGCCAGTCATATAGCTATAGAGTTGCCTACCTTTCTAGGAAATGTTGATTATCTATAGTAAGGAGTATAAAATTAAATTAAGGCATATAAATGGTCTATATGATAACTTAATAAATATAAATCCTATTAAATTTCATAGATTGAAGAAGAGTGGAGAAGCTTTATTCAAGCCTAATGGTCTAAATCCAAGCAACACAGTCCTACCCTACTAGGTGAAGTTATTTGCTTATTTGAAAGGTCTAAGGGAATTTATGAGATATGATGGAGATTAATTTTATTATTATTTAATGGTGATAAATTTTAATCTCACAAATCCTCATACTCAATCTTGAAGTGATCAAAACATGGAAACCTTGTTTAGGCCTAACAAGGATAATTGCATACCCAGACCTACATGAATAGTTAGTTGAGAGATGGATAGTTATTTTAGATTTGGGATGATATTTTGATACCTTCAGAAGATGATGAGGGACCTAAAAATAAATTTCATAAGGACCTATACCTCCAATAGTGAATAAAATGGAATAATATAGTCAGCTAGGGTAAGCTAAGCAAGATGGCCTATGAACCCTAAGCCTTGACTAATGAGATTGTAAAGAATATGATGGAGATATAATGGTTGGATAACCATGGATAAAAGTCAAGGAGGTTGTCATTTACCTTTATGAATTTATAAAAGTCATAAAAACTTCAATATACTACCTACAGATCTAAATTATCTCTCAAACCTCACAAAATGCCTACTAGCAACCCAACAGGCTATCTTCTTCTACTTCGTATAGTATGGAGATGTTTCATGAGACCTTGGGATCCTAAAAGAAGTTAGATACCCTAGTTTAATTTCATTTTATGGAATTTTTTTATTCATGCCCCAATATTTATGAATCATCCTTAAAACCTTGAGGCACTTTCAGGATGCCTAACAGAGCCATATTGACCCAATGTGAGAGAAGTAAAATTTTATGCTTCCATATGGATTGGAAAAAATTCAAAATGACCTAAAACATGTTCATATCTCCCTTGATCATCACCCCATTCCATTATATTATACAAGACTATACATAATAGGCAAAAAAAATACTATTTTAAGCTACTTGATAGGTCCATACAAAGTGTTAGAACTTAAAAATTGACATGGAAAACAAGGAGGAGGTCATATAGATTAATCACATGATTGTTTTGTGTTTTCAATGTGTGGTAATCCTTTATACTCAATTTTTAGTCTCTAGATAGGGAGGCCTAATTAAGACCTAGTTAGGAGAGAGAAGCAATAGAAAAGTATATCTCCACTCACTTTCTAATCCTAAAATTGAGTGTGATGATATAAGGCCATATTAGGTATTATAATATGCCTTATTATTCTTAGTATCAATCGTAATTTTCTCCATATAAGGAGGTTTTCATGATTTTAGGGCTATAAGGAACGGGGCCTAATTAGATATTTTGGTAGAGAATGAATTATTGGGGCTAGTTTGAGAGCTCAAAATGGATTTTTGTAGATCCAATATGAGATTAATAGGCCATCCATGAAGATAAGATGAGTTGAAGAAGAAGAATTCAAGTTTTGACACTTGTATGCAAGATTGACCTAAGGAGATAAAGAGTCCTCTAGACACCTAACAAGATAATGAAGTGATGTGTCAAAGAGAAACTAAAGGGGTAAGATGATAGGTGTCAAGATTAGATAAAATATGTAAGAGAACCTAATTTTACCATCTAGAATTCCACTTTTTTCTCAATAATGTAAAGCAAAGGGCAGTTTTGGAGAGCTAGTCAAGTTGTCAAACAAGCATTCTAACTCTTACACCACTTAGAGTAATGGAATTTCTTTAGCTGAGTTATGCATGGAATTTAATACTTATTTAGGTATTTTCATAACTCCTCTCTTCATTTTAACTCATGAAACATTTGTCAACTATCTCTCTCATATGCCCTTATCTTCTTCTCTCTCACTTGTGTTATATATTGAGCCTTAATTGGCTAAGTTTGCATCCTTCACTTGGGTATGGAAAATATTTATCTATTTCCAACCTTTGATTAATGAATAACAACCTAATTTAAGTTTTCCATAGACTATTTTCAATGTGTATGTCAGACTAGTTGATCTTGTTAAGTGATAAATTCACTTCCTTGGCATGTTGTCCTTGTTAGCATTCATGTTCAGTTTTGAAAGTCTTTTGCAAGTTTCTTGAAGTGTATATCAGTTTATTGAGTTGTCTCTTCACTAGTGTCATGTTATGACCTCTTGTTTAGTCCTCCTAGTTAAACTTTGATTCACAAACTTCCATGAGAAATACTAATGTAGAAAATAATATTTGGATTAGTGTCATGTGCATGTTAGGCTCTTGTTTGAAGTGAAATTGTAGTTGGTTGGTAGTGATCAATTTACATCTGGTTTATCACCTCATTAGGTTAGGTATTTTATTTTTTATCTCTCCCCTTTTCTGTTGGAATAATGCATATTTAAGCTTACCTAGGGTTAATAGGGTAAGTTATTTATTACCGAGGGTAAAATTTATTTACCTCGGTTAATTTATTTTATTGTTGAGAATTTCTCAACAATATATTTGTTCGTAGTATGAGAAAACAAATAGTTTGTTTTCTCATACTACGAACAAATATATTGTTGAGAAATTCTCAACAATAAAATAAATTAACCGAGGTAAATAAATTTTACCCTCGGTAATAAATAACTTACCCTATTAACCCTAGGTAAGCTTAAATATGCATTATTCCAACACCCTCCCTTAAGCGAAACATAGGGAGAATGACAAACAAGGATGGGTCTCGGCTACTAGGCCTGATAAGGTACCCATGTACAAACCAATCAAAATATATGAAAAATAAAGGAAGGAAGGACTTCATGGGAAATCCCCCCCAAGGACAACTTCCTTCACCCCAAGCATCGCTCACAACTGAAGATAACGAGGAGAAGCCAAAGGTTTAGTGAAGATGTCTGCAATCTGCTCAGCTATAGGCACAAACTCCAAAGAAAGAACTCCATCTTGAATAAGATGTCGAATGAAGTACATGTGAATCTCAATGTGTTTTGTCCACTGATGCTCAACAGGATTGCATGAAATAGCAATCGCACTTTGGTTATCACACCAAAGAGTAGTAGGATCCTGCTGTGTGAAGCCAAACTCTCCAAGCAACTGTCGAAGCCAAAGTATCTCCTGACTAGCTTTGACAACACCTCGATACTTAACCTCAGTAGAGGATAATGCAATAGCAGTCTACTTTTTGCATGCCCAAGCAACTGGACCTGAACCAAGTGTGAAAGCAAATCCACAAGTGGACTTGCAAGTGTCAACATCACCAGCCCAATCAGAGTCAGTGTATCCAACAAGCTGTGTAGAACTCTGTGGTGTGTAATGTATACCAAAGTGAGTGGTGCCCCGAATGTAGTGCAAAATACACTTGGTTGCTTGCCAATGACTCTCATGAGGCTCATGTGAGAACTGAGAGACAAGGTTCACAGCAAATGTGATGTCAGGATGGGTATGAGTCAGGTATAAAAGACTACCTACAAGTTGCCGATACAAAGTGGAATCAACAAGAGGAGTCATACAAGTGGCAGACAACACAATACCTGACTGATATGGAGTGGGTGCAGGCTTACAATCAACCATGCCAAATCGATGAAGAAGATCTGTTGCATACTTCTGTTGTCCAATAGAAATGCCCTCAGAAGACTTAAAAACTTGAAGACCAAGAAAATAATGTAGAAGTCCCAGATCTGTCATATAAAACCTATCTGCCAACTTGTCCTTGATGTCATGTATCAAGGAATCTGAACTGCCAGTGAGGATGAGATCATCAACATACAAAACCAAAATGACAAGCTCCTCACCTTGCTTCAGGATGTATACATTGTGATCTGACTCACAATGAATAAAACTAGAACTCAAAAGAAAACTATCCATCTTCTCATACCAAGCTCTAGGAGCTTGTTTGAGGCCATAAAGAGAATGACGGAGTCTACAAACCAAGGATGAGTCCTGCACAAATCCTGGAGGCTGCTCCATATAAATCTCCTCATGGAGATCACCATGTAAGAAAGCACTCTTCACATCCATCTGAAAAATAGACCAAGAATGTGAAATAGCAAGAGAGAGTACAAGCCGAATAGAATCCATCTTAGCTACAGGGGCAAAGGTCTAAGAGTAATCAACCCCTTCAACCTGTGAAAAACCCTTAGCTACTAATCTAGCTTTGTACTTATCTACTGATCCATCTACAACATATTTGGTCCTATAGACCCATTTACATTTTACAAGTTTTCTTCCCTTAGGAAGAGGGACAAGATCCCAAGTATCATTCTTCATCAATGAAGAATACTGATCATACATAGCAACATCCCACTTAGGTATACCAATAGCCTCAAAAAACAACACTGGATCATCTGTATAAGCTTGTCCCAAAAGAGCAACACCAGATGTTTGTGAGCGAGTGCGACGAGAATCAGATGGATCACCAACAAAAGAACCAGCTGCATGTAGAGTGCTCTTTGCCCATTTAGGCAAAGGTGGTGAAGAAGATGGCTATGGTGGCTGAATAAGTGCAACATCATCATCATCAACAATAGAAAGCAAATCCTCACTATCCTTAGTAGAAGGAGGGGAAGAAGAAGAACTAGATGTACACTCCTATGGAGTGGGTAGCTCATCAACCTGAACATCCCGTTGAAACAACACATCATGTGTGACAGGATCAAAAATACGGTAGGATTTTACATCTTCACAATAACCAACAAAAATGAGTGGTTGGCTTTTCTTCTCCAATGCTTTACATTTGTCATTAGGAATGAATGCCCATACTTGACTCCCAAAGATGTGAAAATCTGAATTATCAGGCTTGATCCCAGACCAAGCTTCTTCTGGTGTCATATTTTGCACAGCTTTGTGAGGCATACAGTTTTGAATGTAGTTTGCACAATTTATAGCTTCAACCCAATATTGTGGACCCAAATTTTTAGAGTGAATCATACAATTAGCCATCTCTTTCAATGTTTGATTCTTCCTCTCTGCTACACCATTTTGTTGAGGAGTGTGTGGTACAGTGAACTGATGTCATATCCCATGCTCAATACAAAAATCATAGAAAACATTACTGCCATATTCCCCCCCATTGTCAGTGCATATCTTCTTAAGAGGAAGAGATGATTGTTTTTCAACAAAGGCTTTGAAAGCCTTAAAAGTTTCAAAAACTTCACTTTTCAACTTGAGAAAATATACCCAAGTTTTACGAGTGAAATCATCAATGAATGTGAGTGCATATTTAGCCCCTAAAAAAGAACAAGTTGGAAAAGTCATCAAATCACTATGAACCAACCCTAAGGGTGCATTTGCACGTGTGGCCTTACCAACTGGAAATGGATCCTGGTGCTGTTTACCAACTAGACAACCAGGACATACCCCATCAATACATGAGACCTTAGGAAGGCCTTTTACAAGATGTTTTGTACTCATTTGTTGCATATATCCATAACTCAAATGTCCCAATCTCTCATGCCACAATTTGTTGAGATTATTACCATGTGCTATAAGTGAAGAACCAAAAGACATAAAAGACTCAAACTTATCAAAAGTATAGAGTCTTGCAGTATGGTCTGCTATACCTGTAGCAACTATCTCACTAGGATCATTACATTCTCTTATTACAACATTATGTGAAGTAAAATCCACAATTTTACTAGTACCAAAATTACATATTTGATATACAGAGAGAAGATTAGAAGAGATTTGAGGTACAAGCAATACATTGTTAAAACATCCATCCTGTTTATCAACAGTACCTGATCCCAAGACTTCAATTTGTGAGGAGTTACCCATAACAATATGTGATGTACTACAATTTATAAGGGAAGACAATAGATCCTTAGAATGTGTGAGATGGTGAGAAGCACCTGAATCAAAAATCCACTGATCCTGACATGAAGATATAGCCCTTGCTGAAAGTGCTTTCCCTTTTCCTGTAGAAGTAGAAGAAGATGGAGACAGAATGGAAATTTTGTGTTGTCTGACCGCTGCCTCTAATGCTTCCATCTTCTTAAAACATCTAATTTCATCATGATTAGGACCACCAAAAAAATTACATGGACCAAATGTTTTCTTCTTTTGCTTAAAGGACTTTTTGGTCTTAGTAGATTTAGAATGATGAGGTGTTTGGGTGGTGGACTCTGGAGGGTTATTTCAAGGTGCTTGCTTTTTAGACTTAGGTGAAGGTTTTCCTTTAGAAGAATTAGCAACTAGAGCATGACTAGGACCAGGTAGAGCATCTAAGGCCATTAATTTTGTTTGCTCCCTAGTCAATCTTTCACAAAAAACTTCAAAGGAAGGCCATTTGAATTCATCAGCTAATGTATCCATCATAGTATAAAAAGCAAAGGAAAAAACACTATATGGTCCTTTCAACTTTGAAAAAATCATGAAAATGCACTCCTGATCACTTTTATCCTTGTCACCAGCTTTCAATTGTGACCTTATAAATTTGAATTTTGCTAAGAATCCATATATTGAAGGGAAATCTGATGGAGAGAGAGTACTCAATTCTGCATCTAATTGCAAAATTTTAAACTCATTAACTTTGCCAAATAGGTTTTTAAATTTATCCCATACCTCTTTTGGCGTAGTAGCATCTACAATGTGAAATTGAAGATTATCTGAGACGTTGAGGCAAATCAATCCAAGAGCCTCATCCTGCTTACAACCATATGCATATTTGTCTTTTTCAGTGGTGAATGCTGCAGGTGTCATTTCAAAAAAATTCTCCATAAGCCCTTTGATTGAAGGATTTGTTGCATTTTTGGCTTCCAAACATGGTAATTTGTATAATTTAGAGGTTCAAACAATCGAGATTCCATTCCCGAGGAAGATGATGAAGTTGACAAGAACAATCTAGACATTTGTTTTTCCTCAAAAAACACCCCTCCCATTACAATTTAACGTCTCCCAATGAAAAAAAAATTAGCCTTGGCTTATACAAAATTAAAAAATGGATTTATGCAAAAACAATGTAGGGGGATTTGACCCCAAGACCTCCTCCTTACAAATTTTTAACAAAATATCTCTAGCCGTTTTAGCAAAGTCAAATTTGAACTTTCAAAGCTAGAGACTTGCATTTAAACCACTAAAAATTAAAATAATTAATTAAAAAAAAGGCAAAAAATGACTCACACATGTGAGATATCAGCTTAATAATCTTTGGCTTTATCAAAAAAAAACTCTTTTTCCAGCAAGGCGTGGTGGTCAGGGAAATATTTGAGAAAAATTGTAAACACAGTTTAGCAATGTAGAATGGCTCCACTGGATCTGCCAAAAAGACTGTACGGCCTGCTCCAAATCCGTCCTTCTCAGCATGAAATGAAAGATTTGGAAGTCTGCTATCACATGAAATTTTCAGATTTTGATTTTATGCAGCATAAGGCGTTCAAAATAATAAATCCGTACAGCTATACAGCAGACAAAAAAATAGTTTTTAATTTCATGTTGTTGGCTTCCAAAACATTGTACGGCCTGATCCAAATTCGTCAAAAATTATATGGATAGAAATATATAAGATTCAAATTTCATTAATAGGTCTCATACTTGAAAAAAGTCAACTGTATGATCTGCCACATTAGAAAAATGGATAGGTACTGCAGTCTGCCAACAGGGACCAGTCTGCAAGTTTTTGAATGAAAGAGCTGTACGTCCTAATCCAAATGTGAAAATTCAAATTGAAATGGATTCCTGACTTTATTTCCTATGCCTCCATGAAAAAAAAATTGATTTTGGAAATCTGTACGGTCATTTAATGAGCATAAAGTAAAGAATTTTCCAAAAAAAACTAGTAAATAAGAACCAGAATTTGAGAGAATTAAAAATATCTGTAACACATCAATAAAATAATATTTTTGAATGTGTTAAAAGATTAAAAATTTCAGGGAAGAGGATCTTCAACTGGAACTCCAAGCTCTGATACCATGAAAGAATGAGCAGGAGATACACAGGATCCACAGGATCAATCCAGGAGAAAGAACCCACAACAAATAACCTGCAAATGACTGTATTAGCATAGGTGATGAGCAATCAAGACATATCAAAGGAGCTATCCCTTCAATCTATAGATTTACCCTTGTCATAGACAACCCACAGGTTTATGGGTAATCAAATTATTTCACTCAATTGAATTAGGTTTGAACTACCTCTCCAAGGGTGAAAATTTGAGTGATAACACATCTATAGCGGCTTACTCTTACTCCATGAGTACAGATTTAGTGTGTAATCCTCAATTTTCTATATTATCCCAAACCATAGTGCCAATGATTATAATTGTCTTTGGGAAAATCATTCTTTTTCACATAATCTTATGCTGATGATTATAACTGTCTTTAGCCAAATCATCCCTTTTATTTGTTCAACTAGGGCATCTCACTATTCAACTAATTATAACTACCTTTGGGAAAATCAATCCTTTCCACCCACTTTAGCTTTAGGTCCCATCATTTCCTTCTTTTGAGGGAATGATCGTTGACTATATTTGTTACCCACCCCCTTGAGGGGGCATCCAAGGCTCATCCATCACCTTCTGGGGTATTAGGCATTAAATACCATTTCATTCCTTGAGAAAAAATTATTGTGCCTATATATTTCAATTACTTACTAATTAGGGGTAAACTGTAGACACCCTAATCTGGCTATAACTAGCTTTCAATCAGACTTCAAATTGATTTCTACCAAATAATAAAAATTAAGCCTAAGAATCACTCAATGTCCCAAATTCATCCACACATTAGATATTAGTACTAAGAATAATATTTACGCATACCTATTTTGGGTATTATCTTGTACACAATAGTAATCTCTCATGGATTCATCTCTAGTCACCTTATGACATAACAACTAGCAGTTTGACCTTTGGACACATTAAGTAGGGCAATTGAACAATTCCTAAGGTGATAAAATGTTAAGCAAAATGAATCAACTAATTAAAAAAAATTAAATTCTTAAGTGAATTTTCCATGTAAAATTAGTGAAAATAAATTTTTCAAAAAGTAAATTTCAATAAATATGAGGTCATGATGATATCATCATCCTTAATGTCAAGGAATTAAAATATCTCCCTAAAAATCCTTAAATGTAGAAATGGAGATCCATGATTAATAAATGGGATCTTTATCCCAAATATTAATTGCATATCCCTTCCCTAACTAAACTAGGGTTATCCTTAACTCACCTATGGTTAGTTTAAACTCAATCATGGTTAATCCTAACCTAACTACACTTAGGTTAAAGTTAACTTTGGAGGCTATAAATACAAGGCCTCACCCATTGATCTTTAAGCTTTTATGTAAAATGTTATTATACCAAAATACCTCAAAAAATATTCATTATTATAGTGTTACCATGCCCATTTTCCAAGCTTAATCAAGCCAAGCCAAGGTGAACAAGGAAAGGTGGAGTAATGGAGCTTCATTGACAAAAATTTATTGATCACATAGCCAAGCAAGCCAACTACTTCAACAAGTGGATTTGGATATGCAAGGAATTTAAAATGGGTTTTATCTTTTTTACTTTTATTTATCTTAATTTTTTTCTTGTTATGTATGATCACCCTAGTACATAGGCAAGAATTTTTAGTTTGTATTGAAGTTGTTTGGTTTGAATTTTATTCACTAACAAGAGACTAACAATCCTCTTCATAATCTTATGTTACACTTCATACATTATTGAAATTTAAGTGATTTTATATGAGTGAAATACTATATGTGAATTTATTAATCCTTTAGAAAACAAGTACTATGCTTATTAAAAATGAGTCTTGAGCTCTCTTGAGTGTTTGGTGTATTAGCCTAGTTTCAAGGAGTGAAAACATGCATGCAAAGGAAACAAACACATCAACAAAGAGAGATAACACAAGACATACCCTAGAGAAATTAATGTAAGATAAATATAGAAATATTTAATACATGCTTCCTCATATCCACTATGTTTTATAGTTTATAGGCTTTTGTCTTCTTGGGCTTTTAAGGAAAAACCAATCTTATGGCTCCCAAACTTGTAACGATCTATGAAATGTTTAGTGGAAGACTTACCTCTCAAGAAATAAAAACTACTAAACTTAGCTATCTCAACTATGTAGTATTCAAATCATTTATAAACATATAAATCATGAGTTTATTAAGGAACAAATTAATGCATTCCTCAACCGCATCCACTTGAATGCTAAGATTTAATGATTTACTACCTTATACTCTATTATCCTCTTGTAATCTATTTTTTATGACTTGTATTTAAGATCCCTCATTCTTGGAATCCACCCAACACTTAAAATGAACAAAAAATCATAAAAATTATTCAAATTAACACGTTCTTAGTTGGCTTCAGAGTCTAACACTTGTAGCTCTGGAGTCTAATGGTTGGAAGCCAAATAGTCTCTCTCGAGAAACCCTAGAGCTAGAGTCCGTGAACTTCAAACACTCATAACTTTTGCATACAACCTCAAAATGATGTGCTATTTTTTTTGAAATTGTATATTTTTTTATTGGAATCCAAATATTTAATTATAAATTACTTTTCAAACCAAACATATGTTGTTTTATCATGTACAACATAAAGTAGCATTTTCTAAGTTTTAACTTTTTTCCAGATTGCTCATTTTTTTATTTTTTATTGTTATACCAACTAATTTGGCTGATAAACATAATAAAATTTATTATCACATGCTAAAAATTTAAGGCTTTTATGTTCCACAAAATATATAAAAATGATATGAATATTTACCTTCTATTTTTCCAAGTGAGAAACCACCTTATCATCCTATTGGACAATACCTTTTCAAGTTCCAATCTGATCATCTTTTGGACATTACCTTGGTTTAGTTCCAATATGACCAAATCTTAGGTTTTGCCTTATTTAGGGTCTAATTTCTACTAATTGACCTTCTTGCACTCTTTGGTGCCTCAGTCTTCTTTGTGGTTATTCCTCTTAGCCCCTCTACTACAATATACATGATTTTATCTTCGAGTAAAGCTCTCCATGAGGAGATGATCATAAAACATCCTCCTTGATATTCATAATTATTTCAACAAGTGAAGAAACATATTACATTATATAAGTGGTGTTATAACAACGCACCACACTTACAAATTGCTTGTATCTTGGGTGTTACAAATAAGTGAAATATACATGGATTGGAAACACACAAATCCATTTAACAAGTTTCCCATATATTGCAACTAAAACTTTTCATCAAAATAATGAAATATACATTGAAGAATACATATTAAATGAATGAAAAATGGATACCACAACATACAGCCATCAAAATTAGTAGTCTTATTATGGAGTTATACTCACCATAGATACACTCATCACCATATAGTGATGATCTTATATCATTTCATTGCTTCTCCCTCCATGTAAGTATAATCTCAATATCAATTTGAATCAACTTCAGAGTATGCATAAAAATCTAGCTCTAGATATGAACAGCTTGTTACACCTTTTTTCAATGTGCATATATAACTCAAAAATTCATGTACAACTATTGTATTTATATGTGTATACCACAACCAACATAGGCATGATAAAATAAAATTAGCCTATACCTCTATGTTACAATCATGTGAATTCAAAAATGCATGCTAAAACATTGATAAACAACTAGACATGCTACACATGATGGAATTATAAATTTTCATGGAGAGGAAATGAAAATCTATATATTGTCACATTTGTATCTTTCTCTCAACATATATTTCCTCTTCTACTAATCTTGTCAAATACTACAAGAAATTGAGAAGGAAAACATGTTAACTTGAAAATCAACATGAACATGAGAATGCTAAAAAAATGATACATCCTCTTTGCTACAATGGGTTGCTCATACACATGCTTCTCAAATTGATTATTTTTATACTACATATTCACTCTTAATGAGTGACATTCTTCCATTTTCTCATAAAAAATAGGTTAGTTTGCTTCTTTCAATAATGGAACATAACAAATAATTTGGAGGTATCTCAGTTATGCAAATACTCTATCTATAAAATTAAAAGATTACCATTACCCACTTGAAATTATTTTGAGGACTCTTATATGGGATGTTCCCTCTTGATGGCTTTTATCTTGGATAGATTTTAGATGCAAATAAAAATTTGAGTTTTATAACTATTCTTCTAAGGATTGAGTAAAAGATTAACATTACCCACTTGAAATTATTTTGAGGACTCTTATATGGGATGTTCCCTCTTGATGGCTTTTATCTTGGATAGATTTTAGATGCAAATAAAAATTTGAGTTTTATAACTATTCTTCTAAGGATTGATCTCTTACCATTTTTACCTTTTGCTAATGGTGATGAGTGCTCCTCAATGGGTTGATCCCTCTTGTATTATTATTTATATATATGGGATTATATAATTTCTATCTCTCTTATTAGATATGATGGAAAAGCTTCTTCATTAGCTACCTCTTGCTTTAGAGGTACATGAACAACTTCCCACATGCTTGTAGATGCCTATTCCTTCTTGAAATGTTCCTTAAAATTCTTTGGGTGAAGTTGTGGATGAAGCTCCCAAGATTTTTCATTCTAATTCCAACTCATTTAGTAATGAGTGCAATAATTCTTTCCTGTTATTTTGGATTAAATGCCCTTCTTGCCCTTCTCCACATTCAGATTTGGAAAGTGGTCTTTAAAACTTACATCCTTCTTCTTGAAGGGCATCGACTTATTTTGGATGGATTTCCTCTTCCAACACATGGCCACATAATGTTTATTCATTCTAAAAAAATAAAATGGATATGTATACCAACAATTTTTTTCTATATGACCATTCTTCTTGCATTTGAAGCAAAAATTGGAAGATTTTTTTTTCCATACCTTCTTTGGCTACCCTTTTTGTAAACATGATGAAGTGATAATGTGTTACCTCCTATTTTGGGATGTTCACCTATATTTTTAGATAATTTTCATTCTTCATTTATGATATTCCCATCATTTAAAGGCCACCCCTTTCTTATTTCTATCTTACATTCACTCCCATGGAGTGATAATGTGTTGTCTCCTTCTTCATGAAATTGTTGTCCTCTTCTTGGAGACTCTTTGTTTTCACTTGGAGATTTTTCAATGCTACCTTCCTCTTCATGAGATACCTATCCATTATTTTTAAAATCAAACTCCTCTTTATTTTTGATAAAATAAATGATGCATTACCTTGCATGGATTATTTTAATAGAGCTAGTGGCTTGGGCTCTTTGCTTTTTAAAGCTTTCTTTGCTTTATCTATATTGGAGAATTATCTAGTTGCTACTTTACCACTAACATATTCCAAACCTACATATTTATTCCTTTCCCCAACCATCATGGGATTAGTCATTCCTTGGCTATTGATGCCAAGGAATTTTACATCATAACCCATATTGGTTAGCAACTTGGAGCTGACGCCCTTAGTATGATTCTCAAATTTACCAAAGGAATCATCTTGATACTGATATAAATAAAGATAATATGGTGGAGTTATTACTTTTCATACCTTAGTCATGGTTTTTGCATATTTTATATATTATGGTCTCCTTAACATGGTAGACTCTTCTCTCTCCTTCACTCCTTCACCATCATTTTGGAACTTTGCCAACATATCTTCTTTGGTTTTCAACTCATGTTGTAACTCTTCAATGACACCCATGATAAATTATCCATATCTAATCATTATATATTTCAGCTCTTGATTCCCATCATCTAAGTATTTTCATAACTTTCTTAATTTAGAGTTTTCCTCTTGAATTTGTCAGTTTATTTCTTCAATCTCTTGAATCTTTTTTCTCTTCAAAGCCTTGCCCAAAGCTAAAATTTTCAACCAAAAATTTTCACTTCCTTGTAAACAAACAAACATGGAATAATATATAACATAATTCATAAATGTGTTAGGAAACCCTTTCAAGGTAAAAGGAAAACTTGCTCTAATACTAATATGATCCATAAACCAAGTGGATATTCCACTCTTAGCTTCACCAATGTGAACTATTTTAAATAAGGTGTTTCTCTCAAGTTATATGCCATAGAAAAACACCTAAAAATAATTTTTTAATATTAATTCTATTTCTAATTATTTTCATCTATATCATACAAGATAATATGTAGTCCTTCACATGCAATCTCCACATGCTACATTTTTTGCATAGAATATTTCACACCCTAAGCATGTTACTACTCGATACATGATTACAATTTAAGTGATTTTACATAATTATAATACCAAATGTGAATTTATTAATCCTTTATAAAATAATTACTTTGCTTATTAAAAATGAGTCTTGAGCTCTCTTGAGTGTTTGGTGTATTAGCCTAGTTAAAAGGAATGAAAACATGCATGCAAAGGAAACTAACACATCATAAAAAAAGTGATCACACAAGACAAACCCTAAAAAAACTCAATGTGATAAAAATTTATCAATAGTAAATCCATACTTCCTCATCTCCACTATGTTTTACAATTCACAAGCTTTTTCATTCTTGGGCTTATAAGTAAAAACTAATCTTATGGCTCCCAAACTCATAATGATCTGGAATGTTAGGTGGAAGACTTGCCTCTCAAGCAATAAAAACTACTAAACTAAGTTATCTCATTTGTGTAGTATGAAACTCATTCATAAACATAAAAACCATGAGGTGATGAAGGAAAAAATTAATGCATTCCTCAATTACATCCACTTGAATGCTAGGATTTAATGTTTTGTTTTCTTCTCCTATGTTCTCCTCTTGTAATCTACCTTCTGAGACCTGTATTTAAGCTTCATCATGCTTGGAATCTACCCAAAAACTAAAAATAATATACAAGAATCAAAATGGTTTAAATTATCATGTTACTATATGGGTCCAAAGTCCATTAGTCCTAATTCCAAAGTCTAATAGTCAGAATCCAAACAGTCGCTCATAAAAAAACCCAAAGCTAGAGTCTACCAACTTCAAATAGTCATAACTTTTGCATACAACCTAAAAATTATTTACCATTTTTTTTAACATGTATATTTTTTATAGGGGAATCCCAAAATGTAATTAAAAATTTATTTTTAAACCAAACATATGATTTTTTATCCAGTACAACAAAAACTAGCATTTTTTAGGTCTTAATATTTTTTCAAATTACTCATTTTTTAATGTTGATTGTTATACCAACTAATTTGGATGATAAAAATGATAAAATTCATAATAAAAAATAGTACCAAAAAAATGTATTCATGAAAAATAAATTTTCATTTGTTAAACAAAAAGGTACCACCATGAATTCATAGTGGCCATACCAAGTTATAATTGTTATTTTGTGCAAATCCTCTTCCTTGAACCACACTTGATGATATCCTAATCTAATATAAATCTTTGAGAATAAAATTTCTCATTTCATATCATAAAATAAATCATCTATCCATGGCAAAAGATAATAAAGTTTTATATTGACCTTATTCAACACACAATAATCAATGCATAATCATAAGGTTTCAACCTTCTTTTTGATAAACATAATATGTGTTCCCCATGGTGAGACACTTGGCCTTATGAAATCCTTATCCAATGGTTCTTTAAATTTAAATTTAACCTCATATATATTTTTATTTTTCATCCTATAAAGTGCCTTTGAGGTTGATGTAGATCCTAGTATATTAAATATGGAAATTCGAATTCCCTTAGTGGAGGTAACCTTTGTAATTCCTCTAGAAAAAGATCTTTTAATTCTTATAGAGTGGGATAATATCTCAAGTTGGATTCCAATTGCTTAAATTTATATTATAATTGTACATAGTATAATATAAATCCCTTTCTCACTGTCTTCTAGAGTTATAAGGATAAAATAATTATTGGGGACATTTCATTCTTAATGCCTTGAAGAGTTACAAAATTTCCCTTTATCATCTAAACATTGGACTCTCTAATAGTCCAAGTGGACCTAATGCACATGAATCTAGTATATTTCTATGATGACATTATATGATATTAATAAGGATAAATATAGACTTAACAAATTCTCAAAGACTTACAAATCTAGTTCCACTTACTCAAAATGTTCAGTTACATGATATCTTTTCATTGTATAAAATTCTAATTGCCACACTTATCCCATTTTTTTTAAGTTTAATTTTTCATTCAGAAGTAACCTAAGGTGAAATGAAATTGACAAAAGAAAAATAAAATGATAATAATAATGATAAGAAAAAAATAGATAAAATACCTCTAGTTTTGAAGTCGCCTTTAATTTTATCAAATGATTATCTACCATTTCATAGACCCTATGATTGGTCTCTTTGTTAGCATAATACTATTGTAAATCATTCTCATAGTGATATTTACCACAAATCAAACATCCTTTATTTTTCCCACATTGTGGTGATAGCACTTGGTTGACTCCTATGGTAAAATTTGGATTTTGTGGAGATGGAATATTCTTTTGATAACCTTGAAACTTTTGACCCCCTTTTGTGTTTCCCTTGAACTTCCTAAATTTATGTCAAAACATTTGATTTCTCTTTAAATTTTCTTCCATTTTTAACCCTTTATTAAATTCATACTTGAAAACTTGTGATTATACCACTAAAGATAATAATGAGGGTGATATATCTTATTCTTTGGATTCATATTCCTTTGAATTTTATTATCTTGATCATAAAGATAAATCGTGCGCTTATTATGTGTGGTGTTATCATCTAGATGGAATTATTATTTACCATTTCTTACTAATATTATACTCAAACAAAATATTCTATTATAAATACCTTCTTTATTTGTGCTTTCATATAGTTGTTTTCATCTCCAATGTTTGTTTTCTCTTTTGCTTTGTGTTTAGATTTTGGATGGATGGTGCTTTCTTCTAGCCTTATTCCATATTTTTATTCTCTCTTGACTAGTTTTTGGTTTGATGATTCAAATAATTTTGACATATAACTTGATTGAATTTTGAGGTTAACTTCTTCTTTCATATCTTCAATTTTCCATGTCATTTTCATAGTTATTGGTCTATGTTGATTACATTGTTTCATTGGCCCTTGCCTTTGATAGTTATTTCCGATACAAAAATCCTACAAAGACTTCTTAATGATGACAATACATACATATTGATGTCTTATACCCTAATTCACACATAAATATGAGGGAATTTATAAGTTATTAGGGATCTCCCTCTTCTTGCTCCTTCCTATTTTCACCACTTTGCTTGTGTCTTGATTGATTTATATTCATCTTCTTATTTATTTTTTATTTTAACCTATTGGATTTTATTTTAATTATTTTATTTCTTCTAAAAATCATAAAACAAAAATATTAATTTCTTTTACTTTATCTTTGATTATTACATAATTTCACATTGTAGCATATCATGATTATCTAACTTTTACTAGAGGTTTATATATGCATTTTGTATTCACATTATAATGATGATATCATTGAGTGAGATTTAGGATATAAAAGTTTACATATGATCATGTACTTTTAGTTTCTTATCATATTCATCATGCTTACGTTGGGGGCATCTTGCATTGGGGGCATTCCTACACTAGGGAAAAATTTTAGCATGTTTAGGTTCTATATTTCCTACTATCCATTATCATATTGATATTTGTATTTTATTATACACATCTTACTCTAGAATATATCTTGTGTGTTTCATTACATGATTGTTGTTTGTTGCTTCACATGATTTCCATATTTTGTGTTCTCTTATTTTCCCTATGATTTTTTGGATTTTTTGTGTTTATGTTTGTTATTTATCATGTTTCATTTGTCATTTATAAAGAGGATCATCTAGTTGTATATTATGTGTCACTTATGTGTTATTGATTACCTTATTTTATTTAGATCTTTTTATTTTTATCATTGGTTTCACTTGATATAAGTGGTTACATGATTGTGTGTGCTTATTATGCTTGATAATATTATGTGATACTATACTTTTGGTCTCATGATCTGTATCTTGCATGTTATTACTTGTAGCATACTCTGCTTGGTTCCTATGTTTCATGGTTTCTATCATGGATTTATAAGAGCATACTATTTTTGTGCTTTATAGATATATCTTATCCATGTTGGGGCATGTTCCTACATTGGGGCATATTGTGTGTCCCACTTTTATTGATACATTGGGGCACATCACTTATCTTTCCTTGTCTATTTCATTAGGGCATAATTATTTCTCCTCGCCTTCCATTCATTTGTTAATGTTATTTTCACTTTGGCACATTAGTATTTGGTTATCAATGAGATTTGATAATGAAAAAATAATATGATTATTTACATGTTACCAATGTGATTTCAAGACATATATATATATATATATATATATATATATATATATATATATATATATATAATATGGTGCACGTAATCCTCTTTTCTTGAGATGGGTGACATGTAATAACATCCCTCCCCTCAAAAGGGAGAAATATAATTATCTTGTTTTAACATCAATTACATGATTTTAAGTGATTACAATATGTCAAGATTTTATAGATATGTTTCAAGAGGCTACAGAGAGTTTATATATATTTGCTTCTTCAACTAGGAGGTTTATTTTGGGAGTCATTAGGATCCATATTTTAGAGGTTTCACCACATAATAGGGGTAGTTGGGCCCAAAATAGTTATATACTTTTCAAAGGTAGTAACATGGTTCACATAACATCACTTATACTCATTCCTATTATTTTTTTTCATTTTTTCATTTGGTTATATTATGATCCATAAGCATGTGGAGTTTCAACTAAAAATTCATCAATACCAAAACATATTGTTGACAAGAATTTTTCGTACCCTTATGAAAAAATATAAAATTTGTAAATTATCTAAAAATGTTTGTTACACCACACCAACTTTACAATACATGGTAGGGGTTAACATTTTTTTCTACATGTTTTATCATAGCACTTATTTTATTGTTTGTTGATTTTCAAATTTGATTGAATTCTAATTTTAATATTAGTGAAAGCAAGTAATTTTGATGGTAACAATACATGTATATTGTATATTTTAAAATGTAAATGTGTATTGTTGTTTGACCAATCTTGAATTTTGTCTTGAGTCCTTTAGACAAGTGAAAATGATAGATTTGATCTCAAGAGATAAAATAATGTAATGACTATTTGTGTAACTTTTATATGGATGTTATATTGGTGAGTTTCATTTCAAAATAAACATTTTCTATTTCCCTATTTCAATCTCATTTAGGGAAAATATATTTTTTTCAAGCTTGAGCACCATCAAGTCTTTTATAATCTTGGCTAAAGATCATTATTGGGGATATATGTTATTATTAAGATAAACTATAAGTTATTGACTTGCATTGAAATATCACATTATTTGTATAAAACCCTAATAATTTAAAATGGTTTAGATCTTATCTTGAGTTATTAAGGTCTTTGAGGGGCATGATTTAATATTATAGAAACTTTGATAACCCATAGTCTTTGACCATGGTCGACATTGGCATAAGTTTATTAATTCAACTTAACTCAAGAAGTGAATGCGAAAGGGATATTTAATTCATTTTAGATTTTTTATAGATATTATTGTCATTTATATTTAATAATTATATTCAATTTAGTGACATTTTGAAGGTACCCAAACATAGTTGGCAAGGTAAGATAAAATATGTTTTATTTTTTTAGAGTTTTTGGTGGCTTTGAAGGTGAGTTTTTATTGATATAGTTGTAATGTACCCTTTTTTAGATTAGAATGATATCATTATTAAAATACAAAGTTTTTATAAATACTTAAAATCAATAATAAAAATAATAATATCTAAGTTCCAAAAACTAATTTATGGCGGCAAATTTTCTAATTTTGAATTAAAGGGGGACTTTTTGTCATGAGCAAGTTAACCCTTAAGTGAAAATTATAAGGAATTACCCTTTTTAATATTTGAATTCATTTCTTGTTTGGAGTGACCTTATCTTGGAATTAATTTATTGGTAAATTATATAAAATAATAGTTTAATAGTCATCTTAGTGGCTATGTCATTTTTACTAATTGAAATCTTAAGTTTGACCATGATTTGCTTGACTTGTTTCCATTGAAGACCAAATATTTCATTGGAAATATAAAGTTAAGGGTGTAAACCCTTAATATTTAGTTGGGTGGATTTATTTTATCAATTTAAAGGAAAAAATTGATCTATTTGAGGAGCTTATACACCATTTTTAGGTGAGGTGAAGAAAGGAAGGGTATCTTGAATAAGGACACAGTAGTTGTTAGGGAAGCAACCTTATTTTGGAGTTTGAAAAGGGGAAAAAAATACTTGAGTAGGTCAGTGATGAGGTCAAATTTTTTGCCTTTAAATAATAAGATAATAATTATAATATATACTCATCTTACAACACCTTTAATAATTATTGGAGGTATACACAGAAAATAGGAATAAAAAATTTAAGGAAAAAGATGGAAAGTCAAACCCTGAAAATAATTCCAAGGAATCAAAAAGCAAGATAATACAGATCTAATAGAGGCTAGTGAAAATCCCATATAGGTACCTATTATAAAAAAGGAGAGTGATAAAAATATTTTAACCTAAGAGAAAGAGAATCATGCCCTTGTGATGAGAAAAGAGAAAGGTAAGCAATTTGATTATCTTTATGATTTTAGCAAGGAGAATGAAGGTATTGATTTTTAGAAAGGTGTTAGGGATGGATATGAATTTGAGGTGAAGACTTTAATTAACCCTAAGTTGGGATTTTTTGAGTTACATGGGTGATGGTGTTGATATTATCTCAACAAACTCTCTTCTGGGAAAGGTGGATGAGTACTTTGGTGACAGTCAAAGGTATGTAAGGAAAAATCATACTTTAGATCTATTGTTTCCTAAGGATTTATTATATCACCATCATACTATGTCCTTAAAATATTTTAACTATCACGAGAATCATTCTAAAAATGAGGATAAGATGAAGGGTACCAAATGGAAAGAAGATATTTTCTAAGAAGTCCCTATCCATCTTTCAAGCATTCTAAAGATTGAGTTATTGTCATATGAGATGGATTTTTAGGACAATTATGGGAAGGTAATTGACAATATTAATAGTGTGGAGGTAAATATATTAAAGGACACTACTTTAGCCAAAGGAGATGATCATTATAATTAAAACCCAAATAATGATGGTCATGCCCCATATTAAGTGTTCTATACTAAGGTTGTTCCATATTATTTTCAAGAGGGTCAGCACCCTTATAATTTTTCCATCACTCAGGGAATGGTAAAGAGATGAAGATAGAACCTTAGGTTCTAAATTTTCCTAAGAAGCCACACTGGGATGTACAAGGAATCAAATCAAGAAATAATGGAATAATTCAAAATTCAATAGATAAGCATACATTTAAGGAAGTAATTTTGAATCCCAAAGTGGGAGGTGTTGAATATATTCCAACCAAACTTCATTTAGTAAAGGAAGGTGAACAAGTTGAAGATAGCCAAAGGTATGAAAGTGTTGTGGATTTGTTTCTTCATACTATGTCAATTCAAATGTGTTGTCATTAAGGGCAACATGTTGAAAAGAATGATCATATATCAAGTTTGATGTTTCAAAGTATATCATATAGAATTTGTGGTTATCTTGGATAGCATAGTGAAAATGGTGATAGAGTGAAAAAAACTTTGAGTGGTAAAGGCAACATAGATCCTTTCATACAATTTCTAAATTATTTGTACATGAAATTTTGGGTTTGGATGATATTTGGAGATACAATAAGGGTAAGATATTTGAGGAGTTTAATACTATAATTATTAATGAATTATTTATCTCATGTATTTGGCTCAAAAATAAGTTTTATGAGGAACCCTAAGAAGTATGTTAGGCATTCTAACAAAGTGGTGAAAAATCAATGCTCATAATCCATATATCACTCCTTAGATCCAACTCCTACACTCGAGGACAAGGCTATGAATAAAGTTACCATTGCTAGAGTAATGAGATGCTTGATGTGGAAAGGGGTGGATAATAATATCTAACATGCCATGGAATTGAACATTATCTAGCATATCTCAAGGACTGATTGGATATCAATCTACAATCATATATTTGTTGAATTTTTAGTCAAATAAGGGTTGTTTTTGGCCCTATACCACTCACATGGTTGTGTTTAGTGAAGAATGTCATGTATGGAAACTAATGTACCAATATTTTACATGTTACCAGCAATAGTACCCATTTATTTTACATTTGTGTGACAGCCATAAAATTATTTTTAGTTGCATGGTGTTAAGAAGAACTCAAGGAGGATGTGTTTTTATAAAAATACTTCACTATTCTAGGTTGTATATCTATTTTCATCCATATTTCCACTAGCTTAACATTTTGTATGTAGTTATACAAGTAGTCCCAGTCATACACTTGAGTAATCTTCAATTTTTTTTGTGGAAGCATTTCTAGTCACTATATGGTTGATTCCAGCCCCTATATCACTATCATTTCTAAATTTTGTGAATAATTTAAAACATGACAGTTGTTGTCTTATTATTTTTATTGTTGTTTGAAATAGACCAGCCCCTTAACACTTTTTTATGACAATCATAATATTTTTTCAATCACAAGGTGGAAGCATGTTCCATCTACCATCAATGAGGGATTATTTTCAATTATTATGAGAGAGCTTTCAACCACCACAATGATGACTGTGAGTGAAAAAATTCAATGCTATAGATAGAACCATGATTTGGGTAGCAAGAACAGACATTTGGAAGTTCATCACATTAATGAAAATTATGAAGAAGATGTAAGCATTGGAGGAGTATTTAAAAACATTCCTATGAGGCATGATGAATCAGTTGAAGGTGTAGTGTGGGGAGCTCTTGATTTTAATGACATGTTTTTTCTATGTGTATGTTTAAAATTTGGGATAGCCATGCCACAAATTCCTAACTTCCACACTTTGGTCACAAACATTTTTAGCCCCTAAAATACTGATATTTCATTTATGCACTTACTTCCAATAGCTCTTTCACCTCCTGCATGGTTTTTACCCTTGACTAGGGAAAAATAAGATTAAATATGTTGTTATTATGATATTTTTAGAGTGTTGGAATAGTTGTTACTAGTCAGGTACATCTATAAGTTGGCATAAGTTGGGGGATATTTTTCAAATTAAGAAGTTGGGGAAAGGGTTTAGCTGAAGCAAAGCATCATGGTAGCCACTTTGGTACCCTAATAGCACCTTGCACATGTAGGAACAACCCATATGAGTGTTTATAAAGAGACTCTTATGATTCAAAGAGTGCATAGTTTACACATGTCCAAGGAGAGTATAATGATCATGACACATGACAAGCATGAGTGGGAGTAACTAAATTTATTTTCATCTCAAGCAAAGGATGTAAAGTATGTTATTGTATCAAAGGTGGGAGATGTTGTTAAAGTTTTTCCACACTCTAGAGAGTTCATGAGGTTGATTTGGAATCCTAGTATCTACAAAAGGGTGTAAGGAATTAAGAATGGAGATCGTATTTGTTTGAGGGAGTTTGATTTGGAATCCTTGTATTTGTAAAAGGGTACTAGGAATGAAGAATGGAGATTGCATTTGTTTGAGGGCAAGCAAATTTGGGAAGGGTGGATTACAATGTCCCCTTTTTGAGATTAGAATGATATTATTATTAAAATAGAAATTATTTATAAATACTTAAAATTAATAATAATAATATATATGTTTCCAAAAAGTAATATATGTCAGCAAATTTTTGGATTTTGACTTAAAAGTAGACCTTTTGTCATTAGCAAGTTAACCCTTAAGTGAATATTATAAGTAATTACCCTTTTTAATATTTGAATTATTTTCTCACTTGGAGCACCCCTTGTTTTGGAATGGATTTGGAGGGAAATGATATAAAATAAGAGGTCAAGGTTCATTTTGGTGGTTGTGCTATTTTTACCAATTAAAATATTAAGTTTGAGCATGATTTTCTTCACTTGTTTCCATTGAAGATGAAACCCTTCATTACAAATCTAATGTTTCAATGATGGAAACCCTTAAATTTAGTTAGGTAGGTTCATTTTAGGTGTTACAAAGGGTAGAATTAATCCATTTGAGTAGCTTGGACACCATTTTTAGGTGAGGTGAGGCAAGAAAGGGCATCTTGAATAAGGACCCAACAATGGATAGGGTAGTAACCTTGTTTTGGAGCCCAAAATGGGTAGTGAATTACTTGAGGAGGTTAATAAACTAGTTGTGAGGGTAGTGACCACCCCTTGGGGTTTTAAAGTGACTACTTCAAGGCTAAGTCAAGACTAAATTTTAGTTTGAAGGCATAGAAACATTATTGGTATTTTTATTGAATTTTTCTAGCCTTTTGTTGGTTCAAAAAACTAGATCTGAAGGTATTTTGTGGGCTATAATATTTTTAAAATTGTGGTGAATATTTGATAATAAAATATTGCAACTTGTGCCCTAAATTTGTATTTATAAAAGTCTAAAATTTTATGCTTAGGTTTTGGAATAGAAAATCAGAGATTGTATATGATTATGTTAGGGTTTATTTTGAATTCTAATTTTATTTAGTTTTGTCCTAAAAGGGACATTATGTTAGGTTATGGAGCTAAAAGCTTCAACTATGCAGATGAAGAGGAGGTTGCTAAAGTTCCATAAGTATCGGCGTCAGCAGTATGACCGACGTCGGTCATGATCAATGCAGAAGGCAACTGGCATCGACAGGGAGTCGGCCGACGTCGATCAGCACCAGGCAAATAGGGACTGACGTCGGTTGCCTATGTGTTCCAAAACTGTTCATTGTACGAACAGTTAGTTTGTTGAACTAAGTGTTTGCATGTAAAGGCTATTTCAAGTCTTGAGCTGTGTGTCTATTATTAGTAAAGTAAGAGTCTAAGTTATTGTTTAAGTCTGGGATCTATTTATAGACCCATTGGCATGTATTGTAATTATGAGCTAGAAAGGAAGGCAAGGAAGATCCTTCCATTGTAAGATCATTGAGTTGCAGGTTGTTGCAAGCTCATAGGAGATCTACATGTGTAAGTATGGTCTGTTGAATTACAGGTTGCAGGTTCATGGGAGATCTACTTGAAGTACTTTAGAGTGCTTGGTGTACTAGCAGGGTTATTACTGACTGGTTGGAGAGGTGAACACCAATTCTGTGTGTGAGTTGTGTGTTGGGACCATTTTTGGTAGGAGAGTGTTTTGAAGAAGAATTACTATACACTTGAGGTGTGGCAAGCCTCTGTAAGGTGGAAGAGTGTGGCGTCTCTTTATTGTATTCTTTTCTGTACAAGTATTAATACAAGATAGTGTATTATCTCTCATATTCTATGCTATTTGTGAATTCTAGTTACTTGTACTTCTAGTATAATTTCGGCATGTTTAATTGCTTGTATTTGGTAATCATATTGTGCTCTTTTTGAGGAGCAAGATCCTAACAAGTGGGATTAAAACAAGGTTTGTTGTTCTTGGATTCCCTGACAACTGGTATCAGAGCAAGGTTGGACTTTCTCAAAGCGAGTTTGACTAACAGATGGCCCAGATCTGGTTAGTGGTTTTTTTATTACAGGTTACTCACAGGAGTTTCTATTTGAGTGGGAGTATAGCAATGGAAAAAGAAGGTAAGTTGAGGATGAAGAAATTCAGGCACAGGATTAACACCACAAGGAGTGTGGTGGGTAGTCTTCAAGATTGAGCTTGAAGAGGAATACAAGCCAAGATGCAGATTAGACAAAGTACTTGTATAGGTACAGGTGCAGTTGTTTATCTCCGAGTTCCCCAAAGCTATGACATAACTTGTCAGAATTAAGAGCACACATGATTACCTTTGTATAAGCAACTTAAACATGTGGAAATAACCAGAAGAGCAAATAACTATCAATGAGAAAACACACAGAATATGAGAGGTAACACATAATTGTATTCAACTCTTTACAAAGGAAATTACAATAAAGAGATCACACTCTTCTTCCACCTCTGTGAGGCTTCCTCCTTAAGTTCTCCCAGTAATCTTCCTTCCAGAGTAATCTTCTCTCAATAGGTCACAACACACAGCTAACACAAGCTATTGTTCACCTCATTGTACATCCAGTACAACCGAGTATGAACCAGTACTCCAAGTAGATCTCACCATGATCTTGCTCCTTGATGTATTGCTGTCACCTTGGATCCTGCTCCCCCACCAATCTCCTATTGACCCTCACATACACACATCCCTATAGACCAACTTGATCTTACTTATCACATGTAGATCTCCACCATGATCCTGCAACACCCTGCATATCAAACCTGATCTTACATACATGGAGAATCCTACTTGATTCTACCATGGGAAGAACTCTCCAAGTTCTACACTTGAGTTCTACAAGTTCTCCACTTAGCAATACAGCCCATGAGTCTATTATATAGATCTCATGCATACAATAATTAGACAAGCGGGTCAAAGACTCGAACTAGTCTTTATCATGCAAACTACCCGTTCACTTAATTGACTGTTCGTCAACAGCAGTTCTGAAAATGCCACAGGCGACCAACATCGGTCCCTATCTGCCTGGAGGTGACTAATGTCGGTCGATATCTTGTCGATGCCAGTTGCTGTACACTGATCCCTGACCAACATCGGTTGTGGCCTGCCGACACCGGTGATTGTCATGCTCAGAAACCTTCATGTTTGCAGTAAGGTGAAGCTTTTAGCTCCACACCCTAACACATTATAGTGGTATCAGAGCCATTATTGGCTAGCTTTGGGGTTTGAGTGTCTACAATGGATTATAAACCTAAGTTATTACCAAAGGAAGAATATATAAATCCTATGCAAGAGGTATGGATGATAATATAGAAAGAGCAATAAAAATCTAGGGATCATCTCAAAAATATGAATTATTTATGTCATGCATTTGGCTTGAAAATAAGTTCATGAGGAACCCTAAGAAGTATATCAAGCATTCTAACAAAGTGGTGAAGAATCAATGATCATGATTCATAAATCACTCCTTAGATCCAAGTCCTACACTTAAGGATAAGGCTATGAACAAAGTCACCATAGTTGGAATAACGAGATGTTTGATGTGGAAAGGAGTTGATAATGGTGTCCAACATGCCATGGAATTGAACATTGGCTACCATCTCTCAAGGTTTGATTGGAGATCAAGCTACAATCAGATATTTTTTGAATTTTTCATTAAATAAGGGTTGTGTCCAGCACATGGCTAAGTTAAGTGAAGAGTGTCATGTAAGATAGTTGATGTACCAATATTTTATATGTTCCTAATAATAGAACTAGTTTATTTTACACTTGTTTGATATCCATAAAACTATTTTTAGTCATATGGTGTGAAAGAGAACTCAAGGAGGATGTGTTTTTACAAAAATAATTCACTATTCTAGGTTGTAGATATATTGTCATCCACATTTCCAGCTAGCTTAATATTTTGTTAGTATCCATACAAGTAGTCCCAGTCATACACTTGAGTAATCTTTAATTTTTTGATGTTGTGGAAGCATTTTTAGTCAGTATATGGTTGATTCCAACCCCTACATCACTATCATTTATAAATTTTGTGAAGAATTTAAAGTATGACAATTGTTGTCCTATGATATTTCTTATTGTTTGTAACAGAACCAACCCCTTAACACTATTTATGATTGTCACAATAGTGTTTTTAGTCACAAGGTGGAAGGATGTTCCACCTACCATAAATGAGGGATTATTTTCAACTATTATGGAAGAGTTTCCATCCACCACAATGTTGATTATGAGTGATAAAATGCAATGTTACATCTACAGCCATGCTTGGGGAAGTAAGAATGGACCTTTGGAAGTATATCACATGAATGGAAATTATGAAGGATATGCAAGCATTGGAGGATAGTTTAAAAACATGCATATGAGGCATGATGAAGTAGTTTAAGGAGTGGTGTGTGGAACTCTCAATTAAATTGATATGTTTGTTCAATGTGTCACTTTAAAAACTGGGATAACTATGCCACAAATTCCTAAATTTCCATGCTTTTGTCATAAACATTTTCATCCCCTACGATACTATTATTTCATTACTGCACTTACTTCCAATACTTATTTCAACACCTACATGGTTTGTACCCTTGATTGGGGTAAAAAGAGATCAAATATGTTTTTATTATGACATTTTTAGAGTGTTGGAACAATTATTACTAGTCAATCATAGCTATAAGTTGGCAAAAGTTAGGGGATATTTTTAAAAGGAAGAAGTTGGGGAAAGGGTTCAGCTAAATCAAAACATCATGGTGGCCACTTTGACATCTTAGCAACACCTTTCCCATGTAATAACAACCCCTATGGGTGTTGATAAAGAGACTCTTATGAGTCAAATAGTGCATAGTTTACACATGTCCAAGGAGAGTACAATGATCATGGAACGTGACAAGTATGAGTTGAATCAGTTGATTTTTTCATCCCAAGCAAAATATGAAGAGTATGTTGTTACAGCAAAGGTGGAAGAGGTTATTAAAGTTCTTCCACAATTTGAAGAGTTCTTGAGGTTGATTAGGAATCTTGGTATTTGCATAAGGGTACAAGGAATGAAGAATAGAGCTTGTATTTACTTGAGGGAGGTTGATTTGGATTCCTTGTATTTGTATAATGGTACAAGGAATGAAGAATAGAGATTTCATTTGCTTGAGGGAAAGCAAATTTGGGAAGGGTTGATTGTAATTTTCCCCTTTTTCAAGATTAGAATGATATTATTATTAAAGTAAAAATTATTTATAAATACTTAAAATTAAAAATAATCATAATAATATCTAAGTTTCCAAAAAGTAACTTATGTCAGCAATTTTTTTTAATTTTGACTTAAAGGGGGACCTTTTTATCATGAGAAAGTTAACTCTTAAGTGAAAATTATAAGGAATTACCCTTTTTAATATTTGAATTTTTTTCTCACTTGGAGCACCCCTTAATTTGGAATGAATTTGGAGGGAAAGGATATAAAAGAAGAGGTTGAGGTTCATTTTGGTGGCTGTGTCATTCTTACCCATTGAAATATTGAGTTTGAGCATGATTTGCTTTACTTTTTTCCATTGAAGATTAAAACCTTCATTGTAAATCTGAAGTTAATGATGTAAACCCTTAACTTTCAGCTAGGCAAATTAATTTCAAGGGTTATAAAGGGATGAATTAATCTATTTGAGGATCTTCAACACCATTTTCAAGTGAGGTGAAGCAAGGAAGGGCATATTGAAGAAGGATGCATCAGTTGCTAGGGTAGTAACCTTATTTTGTAGCTCAAAAAGAGTAAAAATCACTTGAGGAGGTTAGTGAACCATTTTTGAGGGTAGAAACCCCCCATTGTTGTTTTAAAGTGACTCCTTCTAGGCTAAGTCAAGCCTAAATTTTAGTTTGAAGGAATAGAAACAATGTTGGTATTTTTATTCAATTTTTCCATCCTTTTATTGGTTCAAAAAATTAGATTTGAATGTATTTTTGTGGGTTGTAATATTTCTGAAATTGTTGTGAATATTTGATAATAAAATATTAAAACATGTGCCCTAAATTTATATTTATAGATTTCTAAAATTTAATGGTTAGGTTTTGGAATAGAAAACTAGAGATTAGATATGATTATGTTAGGGTTTGATGTGAATTCCAACTTTGTTTAATTATGTCCTAAAAGGGTATTAGAATAGTTTTGATATTTGGATGCCTTCACCATCTCCTAGTAAATTATAGAATGTGCATGAGTTAATGAGACTTACTTGGATATGTAAGCCCTTAATAAATGTGTGTAGGAAGTTGGAGTATAGACAGTTTATTATTTCATTTGATTATTTGCATTTTTAGTGTTCAATATTTTTGTGGAAGCCATACTCTTATAGTTGTTTGTTTAAGATGGGTTATTTCAATGAAGTTTGGAGAATTTTAATATTCAATGAGAAACCTACAGATTGGTATACATTGGTTTCTAACTTAATTATGGAAATTTTGAAGCCATTAAGTCTAGTTGTGCACATAGCTCTCAAGAGACTTAAAATTATTCACCAAGGTATGAATATTTGTTTTAGTTTTTAAATAAAATACCAAAGGTTTGATGTCATAAAATGTTAATTTTTTTTATGGTTGAGTTAATACAATATTATTTTTTAAAATAAGTTGTACTCAAAGAAAACCTTTGACATTTCAAAACTACTTCCTATGTGAAAAGGTGGATTTGGGATTATTGGTAAGATGTGATAAGGTCATGTCCATACTAGAGTTCTTTCAGTAAAGATGATATTTTTAAAAAATAATATTGATAGCTTATAAATATTTTAAAATATTATTTTGTATGTATTTCATAACTTGAAGAACATTGTGAAGGTGATTTCAAGTTTGTCTTGATTGAAACACATAATATTCTCAACGTGTTGATAATATCTTGCATTGACTATGAATTTGAATTGTATAGATTTGATATTATATTGGCCTTTTCCTTTTGATTTCAAAATATATATAAGGGTACCATGCATTCTTGAATCATTTAGAACTAAAATAAGTTTTGAATAAATGCATTTTGGTTATACATAGTTGTGGTAACAAAAAAAATCATATGAGATCTGCATAATAATGTTGATAAGTTTCAAAACATGGCTTCCAAAAATATTTTAGTTTCATACTTTTCCTTTGAAATTTGAATCATAAGATGAATTAGATGTGATTATGTTTCCATGCAAAATATATTTTAAGTTCTGATTGTTATGATTTTGTCTTTCAAACATATAATTTTTTGTCTGTACACTATGTTTTCAAATGGATGTATAAGTTTTTTTTTTTAAATGATGCAAATAATTTTCATAGCTCGCATTACTATTCAAAATAAATTATTTTATAGACTATTTGGGAGTAAATATTTTGAGATGTTAAGATTATATTCTTACATTTTCATGCAAGATAAAATGGATTATAGATCTTAAGATTTTCAAGGATTTTTTAGCATATATTTTTGACAATTGATTTTCAAACCATATCTTTTGAATACTTTCACTTAAAAAAAAAATAGGGTTTGAGTTTTAAAATATTTGATATAAATATATATGTATATTTGAAACTCATAAATTATATTTTTCTCTTTGAGATAGAGAAATATTATCAAAATGATAATCAGGAGTTTCAATATGATAATTCACTACATTATGGAATAAAAATTCAAATTTATTCATTGAATGAGTATGAAAATGTGTTTGGTTAAAATGAGAATTTTTTTTTGACACACAAAAAAAATTGAATATTCAATTTCTTTTAGTGTACTATAGAATAAGATAAATATTTTTTATTTCAATGTGTTAAGACTTACAATCACATATTTTTATGGTTTTGAAGTATATATTTCAAGATGGAGTAGAGTCTACTTTATCTATGATAGAAATAATTTTTGGGGTAGACAAAATCAATGTTACAATTATTTTGATGTTTTATTTTAAAACATACAATGTTTGGTCTATACATGATGTTTTGAAATGTTTGTATAATTTTTTCTTAAACATGGTGAAAATAAGTTTCATTAATTGCATTTCTCTTCAAAATAAATATTAAATATTTTAAGATGCTAATATTTTATTATTACATTTTCAAGATAAAAGGATTGTAGATGTTGATATTTTCAAGGATTTTTTAGTGTATATTGTTGACAGTTGATTTTCAAAACATATCCTTTGAATACTTTCACTTGTAAAAAAAAGGGTTTGAGTTTCAAAATGTTTGATTAACATATATATGTATATTTGAAACCCATAAACTACATTTTTATCTTTGAGATAGATAAATATTCTCAAATTGTAATCATGACTTTTAAGATGACAAGTCACTACATTATGAAATGGCGCTTCAAATTTGACCATTGAATGAGTTTGAAAATGTGTTATAGCTATAATTAGTTTGGTTCAAAAAAAATGTGTTTTTGGCACATATGAAAAATTAAATATTCAGTGTATTTTGTCTATTTTGTAATAATAAAAATGGTTTTTATTTAATTATGTTAAGACTTAATATCACATCATTTTATGGTTTTGTATGTAGATATGTCTGGCTAGAGTAAAGGTTATTTCAGCTTTGACAGGTATAATGTTTGGGGTAGAGAGGCTCAAAAATAAGATAATTTTCCATATATTTTGGAAGGCAGACCCTTTATATCCTGAATGGTTGCTAGTGTGTTTGCACATGGTATCAGTAGCGGTACCTAGGTTTCTCTTAACTTTGATTCTAGTGACCCTACATTTTGAAATATTTTAAATTTTTTACCTTGTAATTATTTGTCACCTCATGGTACTCGAGTTCGGTGACCCCTTCAAATAGGTATTTAGAGATCTTATCCATTTAAACATGGTTTACCAATTACTTATGCCCTTTAAATGTGGCATGTAGCCAATGAATTAATTTTACTTGTTGATCATGTACCCAATAATAATGCCTTCATAACTCTTGAATCCCCTAAATTGATTTTGATCCAACCAATTTTGCCTCCTCAAGCTTTAAATTTTCTAGTAGCCCTTTATACCTATCTATGTTAACTCACTTCATAAATAAAATTGAACTATAGGTTGACAATGAATCATGTGGCATGACAAGGATTGAGATGCTTGTAACACCTTTAAAGTATACATAGTACCATACAACATAAGGAGTGCCTTTGATTTATTTGGTATCTAATGAAGAGAAATAAATTATACATTTTTTATTTGTTGATTTATGTTTCATACTAGATATTATAATGTTAAAATTTCATATTCTTTCACTTTGATTATGCTCAATTCTAGTTTTTTTGAGACATGGTATTCGTAGTGGATTTCACAGCTATAGTTATTAGCTTTATTTTTAGTGGATTTTGATACAATGATATTTCTAATAGATATGGTAATGACATGAAAATTTTATTTTTTCATAGGGTTTGACACTAAATTTTTATGGTAGTTAATTAGTTTTCAATTTAATTATGCTTGGAATATACTTTCATTAATACCTTGCTTGTGATTTGAATCAAATTATTTTGAACTTTGATGTTGGTAGACATTTCTCTCAATTTTACATATAGAATATTTTTATGTTAACTTTTTTCAATATTTAATCATGTTTTAGAATAACCATAGATAATTTTAGTCATATGTTAAAATTTGAAAAATTGAAATAGTGATTTTCATTAGATTTAGTCATGTGTTGATTGACTTGTGTGATGAATTGTATTATTTATTAATTAAGTTATTTGTGAGTGGGTCACCACACATTAGAGGGATATTTTATTTTGTTTTATTTTAAAGAAAAGAGGTTTATCATGTATTTTATAAGTTCACTTTATGAACTTATCATTAAAATCCTAAAGTTATAAATTAGTTAAATTTTAATAAAGTATAATTAAATTTATTTTAAGCTAACTAAAAATTTAGTTATAACTTAAAAATATAATTAATTTATAAACAAAATACTTCAAAATGAATTGAAGGAAATCATTTGAAAAGAAGGAATTCATAAAGTTACAATATCTCTCTTTATGTTTTCATTATACAGTTTTCTTTTATCTAAAAGTCTCTAAGATTGAATATTGATAGCAAGAAGATCAAGTAACACATTATCTGATGGTAAAGTGCCGCACTTGGTATAGTCAAGTATATCTAATTTTTATTATTTATAATATAAACCAATGACCTAAAAATAGCCAAGAATTTAATCAATTTTATGGTTGCATAATAGTAAAACCATATGCACAAATTATTCTAGTTTTAGCCTAATACCAAATAATACTTCACATTTCTTATGATATATTATTGGGTTTTACATGTTGCATCATTTTTTTCTTATAAATATTTTATATCTAGTGATGAAACAAATCATGATTTCCAAATAAAATATTTTCTTTCACATATCTTGAGTCAATTTTTTTATTTTTTGTACTTAGTTTTATTTTTATTTTAGCTTCGGCTTCTTCTATTATTAATAGGTTTTAAGTTAGTTATTTTTATATAGATAGTTTATTTTACTTTAGCGTGTTTCCTTTTTACTTTTTCTTTGTTCAATTTATTTAAATAGTGTATACTTTGTTTATAGTTCTCTATGATGTAATCATCTTTCATTTTTTTTTCTCTATTTTCTTTCTTATAGCTTAGTTTTCTTTTGCACGTTGTTTATTAGTTCTTTCTTTATTTGATTTCTTGCTTGTAGTCAATAGTTGTGGAGATATAAAAGTATAAGTTGATAATAGATTAGATATTATTTAGATATATATAAATTCAATTAGAGCATTTTCAACCCTCCAAGACTTAGTCTCTTTTCATAGGATTTCTCTTAAATTTTGATCTTATCTAAATTTGATTTTGATTAGATGATGTTTATCATTGGTTTAATAACACTTTAGAATAATTTTTAAACTTTTAAATATTAAATTTTAAAATATATTATTTAAAATCCTAAGTACTTAACATTTATTCAGTAAGTCCCCTTGATTAAACTGGTATGATTCCATTTTGACCTTTGCAATAGGCAAATAGGTAGATTAGCTAACATGATTTTTATCATAAACACATACATTTATGGTGTTATAAACTAAATTCAAATAATTTTGGAATATAAAATAACTAAACACACATATGAAAGATAAACAAATACTAAAGTCACACACATTAGAAGAGAGACATAGGTTACCTTAGAGAACTTTAAGATGAAAAAAACTTCAGAAGAGTGAAGGGATTCCTCCTCTTGCCATCATCTCTTTATTAATTATAGTGTACTACCATTAATGTCTTTGATTAGAAACCTTTACAATAAAACTTGTTAAAAACATGTATTGAATACTACCTACTTTCATACACACTCCTTTTACACATAGCTCAACCTAAACACCAATATAATCAAGAACACTTCTAAAAGAATATCATTTGAGTATATGGAGAACCAACTTCTTTATTCATTCCCAAACACTACTCAATCACTCAATTTTTGATCTCTATGCCCACTACATAAGCCCATACATATAAAATAAGGAAGAGACCTAACAAAGGATCTAAACCAAGCAAGTTTTAGAAGTGATAATGTTTATAAACATTCCATTTATTATCCCTTGTCTACAAAGAAATTACCACTTATGTAGCTCATGTTAGGATGTGAAGTCACTATTCACAAGTCATTATTCATGGCCACTATTCATGTAATGAGGTGGAAATTACTATTCACAATAATGAGTTGGTGGTAATTGTGCTAATGAGGTGGTAGTGTGAGTTGGTGGTGACTATGTTTATGAGGTGGCACTTTGTTGATATGCCATGGTCCACAAGGAATATTTTATTGATAAAAATATTAGGAGAGAAAAATGGGGTACATTATCCACTTAGTCACATGGGTGACCTTTTGAAATCATGTGGGAGACAAAAGGGAAGTGAGCCTCATCATTTTCCTTAAGCATGTGCATGTGATTGAAGTCAAAAGTTGAGGAATCTTTTGACTCATGTGAATGCACATGGGAAAGTGGGGAACATGTCTCCTATTCTAAATTGAGGTCACATGAAAATTAGGGTGTACCATTTTTGGAGCACGTGGAGAAGGTCAAAGTGCATCATGAACATGCCATGTAATGTTGGACCTTGCACATGTGAGAGGCAACTTTCACTATTGATGAATAATGAGGCCACATAGAGGGTGGTGTATTTTTTCTCTCCCTCTTATTTTTCATCTTATTCTCTATTCTCCATTTTTATTCCTATTTATGTATGACTCTCCCTCATGTATGTTAAGGGTAGAAGCTTGTAAGCTTGTGAGAAAGTGAGTGAAGCTTAGAGAAGCTTGTAGAAGCTTGGTGTAGTATCCTTGTGAGGATTCTTGGAAACCTTGTTAGTGTTGTAACTAGCTTGACTATTTTGAAGGCTTTGCATAGCCTTATATGCTTCATGTGTATTAAAGCATTTTAATAGAGGAGAATGTGTGAAGAAGCTTTATTTTTTAGAGAGGTTGATTGTTTGAAGTTGATATAAGACTAGACGTTGTCATTTAAACGTAGTTTTTCCCTTGTTTGTTGTCAAGGGTTTCCATGTATATCTCATGTTATCTATTGATATTATTTGTCATTATTTATTTTAGCTTGTTTATTTTAGCTTGTTTATTATGCATTTTTCTCTTGCACATTAGGATATTATTTTCTAACATTTGGTATTAGAGCTAGGCTCTTTGAAAAACTCTATTTGTGAGTGTTTTTCTATTGAGTTATGAAACTTTGTGAAAGTGGGAGATAATAGAATGACAAGAGGAGTAACCAAATTTTAAGTAGAGAAATTTGATGGCATAAATTTCTACCTATGGAATTTGAAGGTGGAGGATCTCTTGGTGTAGAATGACCAAGCTCTAGCCTTGAAGGGTCTTGCAAGCAAACCTATTAGCATGGTAGATAAAGATTGGATCAATATGGATAGGAAGGTCATTTTTACAATCCATCTTTGTCTTGAAAATTTGGTGATCTTCAATGTTGTTGAGGAGAAGACTACAGAAGATTTATGGTAGAAGTTGAACAACCTATACTAGATAAATTTAGCAACAAATAAATTATTCCTAAAGAAGTGGCTATATAGTATGAGGATGAAGGAAAATTCATCCATTGTTTCTCACTTGAGTGAGTTCAACACAATTGTCATCAATAAATTCTCCATTAGTGTGAATAAGGAGGATGAGGACAAGGCTATCACCTTATTATGTTCACTCCCTAATAGTTGGGATCATGTGGTCATGACCATCAATAATTCATCATCTTGAGATCTTAAGCTTGATGATGTGGTACTAGCATTACTTGGAGAGGAGAGGAGAAGAATGTCTTTTGGTGCATCCTCAAGTTATAAATCTTTGGTTGTGAGAAAGAGATCCAATGAGAGGATCACATAAGGGAGATCACTATCTAGATTAAAGTCTAGAAAACCCGAGGAGAAGACTAGGTGTTGGCACTATGGAAAGCTAAGATACTTACAGAAATATTGTTGACATTTGAAGAATGAGGTGAAGGATGGAAATCAAAACCTCCTTTAGTTAAGTCTAGTATAGTAGATTCAAAAGAAGTGATAGCACATGAGGCTTTCTGCCTCAATGATAGTAGATCACTTAACAATGCCTAGGTGTTGGCCTCAATAGCATATTTTCACATATCTCCACATAGAGATTGGTTTGTGGGTTACCATACATGTAGTGGAGAGTCTATCTATATGGGTGATGATCATCCATTAGATATTATGGGAATAATGGATATAAGGATCAAGATGCATGATGGTAGAATCATAATGTTGAAATATGTGTGTCATGTTCCTATTTTGATTAATAATTTGATGTCTATCAAGAGGATGGATGAGTTAGGGTATTCTTATACCTTTGGGAATGGTAAATGAAAAAATTTCAAAGGATACATAGTGGTGGCAAAATGAGAATCTTATGGATCCTTGTATCGACTGTGCAAAGATTCAGTAATATGTATTACAGTAACACCAACATCAGAGATTTTTTGAGGTGATGTGATGCTAACTAGAAGTAAGCCTTATAAGAGGGTTAAGTTTAAATCACAAGTCAAAGTATAGGCTTTATTTGAAATCAAGCTAGTATAGTTTTCAACAACAAAGAAGGGGTTTATGATGTGGTACCCTACTAACCACATGTTTTTAGTTGAGATGTTGTAGATGATAGTAAAATCCATGAAAAGGAGGAGGTATAATAGACACCTAAAATTATACCTATTTGAAGTAGTTAAGGTTCAAGAAGATGAATAATAACAAGTTGAGACCTGATGTTCCCAAAATGAGAAGGCTGGTGTCAAATCATATAACTTAGAGTTACTTGAGTCTTGAGCATATGGTCATGGTGTAGAAAAAATGAGTATCTAGGAGAGATACAATGTAGCTGATGTGAGTAACCAAGTAGATTGATGCATAGAAAAATAATAGAGGCACATGAGTTAGTTATTTAGGAAATATTTGGTAGAGAATGAAGCATTTTGTATGCATTCTTGAGGATCAAAAAATTGATAAGTACATTGATGCATTGATTATCATGATGACTTCCCATGAGAAGTTGATAGGTGTAGTGAACTTGTGCCATGTTTGGGCATGGTTGATAGCTATAGGTTATAAGGATGACTTCTATGTCATCTTATCTCTTAACTACTATCAAGAGTGCAATATGCACTGGTTGATGTTCAGAGTTAGAGTAACTTGATTCCTACATGGTGATCTCTCTATAAGAGATAGAGTAGATAGAGGGATATAAGGATGAGGTAAAGAGCTGATGGTTTGTAAATTAAATACTATACAAGTTGAAGCAAAAATGTGGATGGGAGTATAGTGGTACCTTCATGAAGATCCAAAGTGTTTTGTAGAGGTTTTTGATATATGTGTTGATGACATGTTGGATTCAGGCCCTAACATGACCACTAGTGTGATGGCTAAGTGACAAGGATACAATAAAGGTGGTATGAGGAGCAAACTAAGGATGAAGATGCATAAGGATTGAAAAGCAAATAAGTACCCTATTTATTAAAGTGTGAGTTTTATTCCTAGGAGAATATTATAATTAAGGAGAATACATTTTGTTTTCTTATATATTAGATTCATCAGGAGTAGTAAGCCTCATGATGTCATGGTGATAACTACACTAGATACTTCTAAGCAATGAGAGTTGTGAGCAATTCATGTAATAATCTTGATAAGAGGATTGGTCTATGTGTGGAGAAGTGAATAATCACTTCATATGTTTCAATATACTATGGAAGAGTATATTTTGACAAATCCAGTTAGGATAGAAAAAATTTAGTAGTGCAGCAAAACTTCTAATGGGTTTATGTCAGGGTAGAAAAGGGCATGGTTGGCAGCTAGATGGAAGAATATGTAGCTGTGGAAAAACTTGTGTATATTTAATTCAAGTGGTAGAATGTTAGGATGTGAAGTCATTATTCACATATCACTATTCATGAATCACTATTCATGGCCACTATTCATGTGATGAGGTGTTAGTTACTATTCATAGTGGTGAGTTGGTAGTGACTATGTTAATGAGGTGATAGTGTAAGTTGGTGGTGATTGTGCTTATGAGGTGGCACTTTGTTGATGTGACATGGTTCATAAGGACTCTTTTATTGATTAAAATATTATGAGAGAGAAATTAGGTGCATTTATTCACTTAGTCACATGAGTGACCTTTTGGAATCATGTGGGAGATAAAAGGGAAGTGAGTCTCATCATTGTCCTTAAATATGTGCATGTGATTAAAGTTAAAAGTTGAGGAATATTTTGACTCATGTTAATGCACATGATAAAGTATGGAACATGTGTAATATTCTAGATTGAGGTCACATTAAAAGTGGGGCATACCATATTTGGAGCACATGGAGAAGGTCAAAGTGCATCATGAATATGCCATGCAATGTTGGACCTTGCACATGTGAGAGGCAACTTTCACTATTGATGAATAGTGAGGCCACATGGAGGGTGGTAAATATTCCCTCTCTCTATTATTTTTCATCTTATTCTCTCTTATCCATTTTTATTCCTATTTATATATGAATCTCCTTCATGTATGTTAAGGGTAGAATCTTTTAATCTTGTGAGCAAGTGAGTCAAGCTTAGAGAATCTTGTAGAAGCTTGGTGTAGTATCCTTGTGACGATTATTGGAAAGCTTGTAAGTTATTATTATAACTAGCTTGAGTTTTTTTAATGATTTACATAGCCTTGTATGCTTAGGTGTATGAAATCATTATAATAGAGGAGAATGTGTGAGGAAGATTTTTTTTACGAAGAGGTAGATTGTTTAAAGTTAATAGAAGACTAGATGTTGCCATTTGCCCATTATTTTTCCCTTTCTTTTTGTCAAGGGTTTCCACATATATCTCTTGTTATCTAGTGACATTATTTGTCATTATTTATTTTATCTTGTTTATTTTTCATTATTTTCTTACACAGTAGGATATTATTTCCTAACAGGTCAAAATCATTGCAACATTTTTGAAGCTACCACCTACATGAACTAGTGGTTTCATAATTCTCATGGTAGTTATCAAATCACCATTTGTGATAGCCATAAATTTCAAAACCACAATTTGCATGAACTCATAGTTTTATTACCTTTAGCAAAACATTTATTTTTGCTAAAAGAGATCTACTAGCATTTTCTCATCTAGAATGTCTAGATCATTCTAGACCTATTTTTGTCTCGGTAAACTCCTCTATACTTTTTTTATCAACCTTTTGACTTGTGATGATTGGTACATAATTTTTTAGGAAGTGTTATAAGTGATCCAAGTGGCATATTTGCATACTAGATAATAATGGAAGTAATTAGCTGACATAACTAACTTATTGTAATTAGAATAAGAATCATGCCTCCCTAGTTAGAGTATTTATGTCCCCATAAGCTATAGGAAATTTGTAGATGAAGAAATTTATTTCCCACCTCTTCTTTTTAATATCATTTGGATTTTTGGAGTAGTTAACCATCTAACCCAAATTTAGACTACTCTTGAACTCTTATTTTTTCCTCACCTTCTTTTGTAGCAAGACATCCTTCTCCAATTTTAACTAGCCATCAGGAGAAAGGTATTCAATATAAGGTAGTAATAAATTTCCTTCTTCATCATTTAATATTGAATGCTCAAAGAGACCTAAGTTCTCAACATTGAAATTGAATTTATTTTAAAATAAGGAGGTAAATATAGTCTAAAATAATTCCTTCCCACTTTATCTGAAATGGAAAAAGGACCATATATAAAAGACTTAAGATTATTAGTTTTGTGTTGGATCCTTTCTCTACTCAAGTACTACCATACCTTATCTCCAACAATTAAATTGATGTCTTTCCTATGTTGATCATGGCATTATTTTTAATGGGCTTATGACTCCTCCAACATCGCTTGCACTTAGAGGTGAATTTGTTAAATTTTCTCATTAAACCTCTTAACATTGTGGATCTTGGGATATACTTTACCATTTATTGTGTAACGTTGTCCAAAAATAAATCAAATACAAATTGAGATAAATGACCAAAACAAGGTTCAGAAGGAGATTTATTGGAAGATGAATGTGATGCCCTTCTATAATAATTTTGAATATATACCAAAATTTCATCCCAAGTCCTAGGATGATTATATTATACCTTATTAATAGCTACACCAATTCTATATTCACTACCTCCATCTACCTATTAGTTTGTGGATGAAAATTTGTAGACCACTTTAGTTTTGCATCCATTTTCTCCCAAAATTTAGACCAAAATTTTCCAACAAATCTTGAATCCCTATATGAGATGATAGATCTAGGAAACCCAAAGTGAACCCACACATTAGGGGAAAAAATTAAACTGCATCATTGCCTATAATGATTTTTACAATGAATAATTATACACATATTATTAAACCAGCCCACAACTACAAATAAATAGTGATGCCCCTTCTTTGACAAAGTTCACCTACCTAAAAAATCCATGGAAATGATTTCCCATTGCCTATAAGGAAATGGTAATGGCATATACAACCCCAAATTCTTATTGTTGGGTTTGTTTATACTAGACAATATACACTTTTATGAACTTAGCAACATCAACTTGCATATTTGGTCAATAAACATACCTTTTTAAATGTGTCAATATCTTTCTAACTTCAAAATGTCCTACAACTCTTGAAGTATGTGCTTTTCACATTAGTTGAATTTTTTCTCCTTGAAGAATGTAAATCCTACCCATCTTGTAGAGAAACTTATCTTAAATAAAATAAGCCTCCTTGGGCTCAAAACTTGCATCTTGGGGACTCTTTTATTGAAGAAATGCTTCCTTAAGTTCTACAATATGTTCTTATCCTTATATATAATATTCATGTACAAAAGTCTCAATAAGGGTTATGGTATCCATACTTAAAATCAAAGGATATATTGATAACATGTCCACTAACTTATAATTCACACCTTTCTCATATTTGATAAATAAATGATTTTTTTGCAAGAAACCCATATATTTATAATGTCTAGCTTGTTGGAGTTCAATTTGTGCTTGAAAATATTGAAGAGGTTGGTGATCTTTGTGAATAATGGTTTTCTTTCCCATTGGATACTGCTTCCATTTCTCAACCACTTAAACAAGGGCATATAGTTCTATATCATATGTCCAACAATTCAAAATTACACCATGAAATAACTCTAAATGGAAACATATGGGCTTACCTCCTATAATAGGACAACCTCCATAACATAGTTACTAGCATCCAATTCTACCTCAAAATGGTACTTCAAATTAGCTAATTCTAAAACTAGAGCATTTCTTTGTAGGTTTAAACTCAACAAAATTATATTTTTGTTGCTTACCCCAAGTAAATCACTTAGCCCCTTATTTTAATTGCATGCAAAAACACTAATATGGAAGATAAATCCTTGATGAACTTCCTTAAATACTAAATTACACCTACAAATCTTCTTGTTTTGATTTCATTGAAATGCCTAGGCCATTTCATGATGGCCTTTACCTTTTTTAGATCAATTCTCAAATTATCATCTCCAATCACATGCCCCAAATAGACAAATGGTTGTTGTACAAAATCACATTTTATCCATCCAATAATAAATTTTGCTCTTTTAAAACCTTCAAAACTTGTTTTAAATGAATTAAATTTTCATCATAAGTTCTACTAAAAATAATAATATCATCCAGATATACAATAACAAAAGCATCTATAAATTGTAGTGTTACCTTGCTCACCAACTACATGAAACTAGTTTGTGTGTTGTACAACTTGAAAGCTAGTATCAACCATTCATATAACCCTTTCATTATCTTGAATAATGTCTTCCATATGTTCTTTTATTTAATCCTCACTTAGTAATACTCAGATCTCAAATCCAACTTCATAAAGTAATTTTCATGATGAAATTGATCTAAAAGATCAAAAATTCATGGAAGAGGGTACATGTTGATTTAGGGTAGACCCACCCAAAAGTATTGATGGGATAAATCCCTCTCATTTTAGTATTAGCGGTTACCCACTCTAACGCATGAGTTTCAAGTATTTAGTTTTGAAAATAACATGTGGTGGAATAATAGCTAGAGTAATGTAGTTATATGTCATCTTCAACTACTTTAAGACTTTTGATAGGCTAGTCTATTCTAAGGCTATTTAATTATATTTAAAACTTAGGATGGACTTATTCACATATGAAGCTATACTAAAGTGATGTGTATTTTATAAAAAATCAAAAGGAATGTAAAGTAGGATAGTAAAAAACTATGTTATATGGTACCAAAATTAAATCTTTCTAGTAAATCATTTTTAATGAGATTGGACGTGTAATTTAAATTAATACATACCTTGTTCTAGTAACAAATTAGACTAAGATACAACTATATATTTTCGCAACAATTATCCTCCAAAAATTACAATGTAATGGTGGAGTGGAGCAGAGGAAACAATCAAAATTTTGAAATGGCCATGGGTGGGAAGGCCAAGAGAGTGAGGAAGGAGATATGGATGATGAAGAGGATGACCCAAATATGGGGAAGAGTTTAGATCTTAGTTGGAAACTAGTTCTCTTTGCTTTGTAAATTGTTTGTCTAATTTTTCTATACCTATCGGAGGTTTGTGAAGCCTTTAGAGTGGTTGTTTATAGATTTATTATGTCCCCTCTCTTATTTTAATGTATTGGTTGGTCTAGGCTTGGTCTTGGATTGGAAAATTATTTGGGAAAGGCTAGTGTTAAGTATTTTTTTGACATCAATCCTGACACTCTATTGGAGTCATAGGGTGCATAGGCCTATTTCAATGGAACTTGTTCAATAGATAATCCTTCTCTTGACCATTTTAGTGGAATTTATTGGTATTATAGAGTAATTTTGGATGGTCTTTGTCTTATCCCTACTTGGGTTTTGATTCAATAAAAGAGTGTTTATTCCAATCTCATTGATGGATGGGTTTGTGAAGGCCCTACATCTGGCTCAAAGGGTAGTTATTTGAATACCCTATTTTAGGTCCTTTCTTGTCCAAATTACCCTAATATGGTGGCATGTAAATTTGATGGAATCGGTTCAAGGTGACATTGAGGTACCTATGAATGAGTTGAGTCATAAAAATTTGTAATCTATTTTACCAGCACGTGGATATTGTGTTATGGATTGTTACAGTGCTGAGGTGGAAAATGCAATGTTTGGCTCTATAGGACTAGAAGAGCGACCATGATGGTATTACTTCCACAAGAATAAGATGTGTAAATCTTATGGCTTTATGCCTTGGGCATGTTTTACTTTATTATGGTTTTTTAATGGGTTAAAGGGTATCCTAGGTGGATATTTTGTTCTTATAATAATTCTCTAGAGATGGATTTGAGGGCCTAGTACATACCCTCATGGTCAACATGGTTTTTTCATTATAAATTTAATTGTGCTTTATTGGTTTTGGGTCCTTATTAAGACCCTACAAGGTTTCTTTATATGCATTTGACTATGGTGATCTAGACCTCTATTTTTATAGAGACCTATACCTCCTTTTATGTCCAAGATAGATCTTGATCAAGTCAAAATCGGAACTTTTTTTATCCCTGGGCCTCTTACTTCACAAGCCTAGGCTAGTTTTTGGTCCAGCAAAAACTAGCTCTAGTTAAAATTCTAGAATGTTGGTTCCCCTAGAGGATCCAATTGGTCACTTCTGAGATCTGGGCCTTATGCTCCTTTAGTCTAGAATGGTTATTGAACCATCTAAAACTAACAGGTGTTTTCTCCTCTTAGCTTTGATCGAGGTATGGGTCCTCTAAGGACCTTGATGGATCTATTTTAGAAATTTAGGCCTCATGCCCATTTAACAAGAGACCTATACCTCCTTCTATGTCTAGGCTAGTTCTTGATCCAACTAAAATCAACTTGTTGGTCCTGTTAGGACCATAATGGTATCCTAAGACTTAGACCTCTTTTAGCCCAAACTAATTTTTAGTCTAGCCAAAATTGGCTAGTTCTTACACTAGTCAAATATGGTGGTTATTTTTCCTCCCTTATTAGGGCCCTTTTTGTCCTTATTTGTAGCTAATTATTTTGGTTGGGTTCTCTTTGTACTCTTGTTCAGTTATTTCCATCTAGGAGGAAACTTGATTCTTCTGATGTAACTTTCAGTTGGGTCCTTTTTATAATCTTGGTTAGCTATTTCCAAGTAGGGGGAGACTAAGACCTCCTAATGTGTTTGAGGCTAGTACCTACACTAGTCATTAATGGTGGGCCTAATCTAATCTACACAAATTAGATGAAGATAGACACAAAAGAGAGTCTATGGAGATTATATGAAAAATAATTTCATAACATTGATCTAGAAAGATATTGATCTATGATAAATTTATTCATGCACATTTAATCATAAATAATAATTAAATCAAGGTCTTTATAGATAAAATAGTTAGAATAACTATTAGTTCAATATAACTTTTATAAATTTTAAGCATGCACCAATCTCAAAAATTAATTTACTAAAATAAAATTAATCCTGGATAACAAAAATTAGACAAATAAAATATAAATAAAGCATACATGGACTTTCCTAAGAATTTTATATCCTTTATTAATGTTGTTAAGATATTCCTCCTCATTAGAGGTTAAAATACAAAATATAAATAAGCCAATAGTATAAATGTCACAACTTAAGATAGAGTTCATGCAACGAATGAGATATTAAACAATAACTAATATATTACACTTCCAATAGAGTTATTCAAATTACTAAGATTGACTCAAAGCTTAGGAAGTGACTAGAGCTTGTGTGTTGCTCAATGCTGATGAAGTTCTTAGAGTTGATGGTGTTTTTAGACCTACAGTCCTAGTTGGAACTAGTTGTTGGTTCCTAAGAACAAGGTAAACTACTATAAATTGTTTATCAACTCTAGTTATGTCCATGATTAGTTTCCTAAATAACACCTTTGCTTTCCTTAATAATATCTCATGATTTATAAGTGTGGTATATAAAACTTATTTTGATGTTGTCACCCATTCAAACTTTTCATTAGCATTACATGAATGAATTGATCATATCACTGGTATCCCCTTGATTTGCATGCAAAATTATCTATTTAAATCTTGCCATAAAAGGGATCAACTGAGTAGTAAAGTGTGTATATGGGACCAATTTTCCATTGGGCATCAAAACTAATAATATATAAGCTTCTTTGAACAATTCAAAAGCAATATATATAGTGTTGTCAATAGATCTAAGCACTCTATGCATTTCTCATTTTCACAAGAAATATTTAGACTAGATTGATATCCATCAGTGGCATTATTTCAATGTGAGGACATAACTCTTGTCTAATAGATTTGGTAAGAGTAGACAATCTAATTTTGAATTGCTTAATTTTATCTTGATATATGTAGATGATATTTTATGATTATATAACACCTCAGTCTTGTACACTTAGAAAACTCAAACCTTGGTTGTTCCTCTTAATTCTTTACCTTTCTCACTTATTCAAGTCTCACATCTAATCTATATTTATGCCCCTTGGTCTATATCTCTTAATCTAACCAGTCTTATGTTGATGATTAGGTCTTATATCTTACCTAGAATGCTTAAAATGTACTTATCTTCCATCTTTCCAAGTTCAAGACCTATACCTACTTTCCTTCTCCCTAGACACTAATGTTTAGGATAGATAGTAGCATCAATGATATTATGTTATCCTAATGCAAGTTTTTAGTACCATAAAGTCTTCTAATTTACAAATGAAACATATCCTGATGGTCAGCTTAAGTGATTTAATGTGAGTTATTACTCCAAAGGGATTGATATAAATACAAGGTCAACCCTAATACATTCCTCACCTAGGAATAACCTAGAAACACCTAAAAAATGACCAAAGAGACCAAGGTAACTTATCAAAATCACTCTATCAAACATTTATTTCATCAAAGCTTTCCTATTTCCATATCAATCATAGGGACTACACATCTATAGGTTTGAAGTACTAAAGGAGTGGCCTAAGAGCCTGATTTGCTGAGTTACAAGTTAGGTCACTATTGTACTTGCTTTACACATATTATGTGATTCACACACAATCCAACATGTAGGGAAGAACTACATCAATTTGAGGCCCTCTTCAGAGTATTGGCTATCTAGGAAATGTCTTTTGATAGTGGGGTCATTGGGATTAACTCGATACTGTGTGCCTACTAACCCATTTTTTCTAAGGTCCTATTGAAGATGAAAATCTAGGTTTTTATCATTTCATAAGGAGTGATAGTCCATGACCCAAATCTGAATGCATCAAGCAAAGGTGAAGAAAAACCCAAAAGCATCTAGGTTGTTGCATCTTATTTTAGCATATATTCTATATAAGACATTAGCATTGAACCTAGATATTAGCATCGATGCAACCATCCCAAGCTAACATTACTATCCAAATAGATAGAAGCATCAAAATGAGAATCTGATAATTATTGCATAATCTGTATTAGCATCATAACAAGCTAAGTACTTTAATTATTTGTCATTTCTATATCTAGCATAGTTGTACTTTACATATTCAGACTATCTCAGCATAATAAATTTAGTACATGCTTATATTTTATTTTAGCATCTAATTGACCTACTATAAATCTAATTATCACCCTTGTGTTATTTCATTTCTATATACCACTTTAATCTCTAGATAATCCAATCTAGATCATTTTAGGGTTAAACAATAAATTTCATTTTATGTCTTAGAACCATATATTTTCCTTTAGCCCCATAAATGGTAACCAATAAGTTATACAAGGATTATAAGGCCTTCTCAACATCATTTAAATGTTTTCAAGGATTAAAAATTTGGTCTGAGTCTCCAATTGATGCATTTGTTCAGTCATTCTTTGGAAAAAGGTTTCTATTAATTGCCTCGTGACTCTAATTACAGACATAGGGTCCTCTTTAAATCTAGGTACTTCAACTACTCTTTCTTTTCTTTTTATTTTCAAAGAAAATAAATTATCTTATATTCCATATAGAGTGGGAATAGTCCCTTTCATCCATTTTATTCTTGTCACCCTCTTGATGACACCAATGGCTTGTTCAAATTTCAATATGATCTCTAGTTCATCAATAATCATCATTCTTTGCCTCTTGTAATTAGCTAATTGGACATTCTATATCAAGTCCTCTTCTTCTTATGTAAAATTTATGGTAAAAGTAGTAGGAGGGATGAAAAATATGGCTAACATGGATAAAGTGGGATAGACATAGGAAGTTGAGAAGGTAGGGTCCATAAAGATGAATGAAGTGAAAGGGGATGGTGATGCAAGAGGAAAAAATATGATTTGTAGTTGGAGTGGAGATGACTAATAATAATGGCATGGAAGGTTATGCAACCTTACCTCCTAATGATATTATCTTCCTTGTTTAAAAAATAGACTATAATAGGTTTTCATCCATTTTTCCATTTCATCTAGGCTCTTTGGACTTAGAAATGGCTCTGCTAATGATACTTGATAGCCCCATCATAATAGTGACTTTGAAAGAGGGAGTGTTATTTAGAGGTTCCATTATAGGTATCATGTTTGATTACCCTAGAAAAAGGACTTGTATATTCAATAACTCTATACTGGTTATTGTGGGAGAGACAACTAGCATGATAGAAGATAGAGGAATATTTTTTTAGGGTAAAGTATTTGATGGTGATCTTACTCAGAAATCATAATTGGGATTCATAGTATATCCAAAATTATAGTGTGCAAAGTGTGTGTTGTGTGTAGGATCTCTAGTGTAATTGTGTGGAGAATTGTAGTATGTTGTAGCTCATAGTAATTACTCAATGTATGTGTGTGTGTAATATCATATTTCATGTAATAGATGTATTATCAGTTGGTAGTGTTCTTCATGTTATGAGTCATGTTATCTAATGTTTTAAGGAGTTGTTAAGAGTAATTTTTTTTATTGTATCTCATGTTATCATTGTAATCATCTCCTTAGCTTGAATAAATATTTCAATTTGGATTTGGTGTTGAATTGATGTTATACAACTCTCTTATGAATGTATTCCAATAGGTGTTAAAGTAACAATATTATTTTTGGTTATCTAGTATGTTGTTTAGTTGATCATAAGTGTAGAAATCAAAATTTTATAGTGTCCTAGGTTCATTTAGAAAGTGATGTTATCATAAAAATTAGTATTTAGCATTATTCCCATTTGGGGATATTTCATATTAAAGGATTCATATTGATGAATTTGTCATAGAATCTCCACACAATTATGGATAAGATTGGTGGAAAAGTTAGTTTCATTCCATTGTATGGTTTTTGTGCAACTATTTTTTGTAATTTTATACCCATTACCAGATTATAAAGTAATAGAGGTGAATTTATCATGGTTTCATTGTTGTAAGACATTTCCACAAGGAAGTGGTATAGATAAATTAGATCCATGACCTATACTAATGAAGAGATACCTTTGTATAATGAGTAATGGTTCCATATGTTGGAAGAATATTTTGTTAACATCTCTCTATACATGAGAAAGATGGTGTAGACACCTAAATTTGGTCATAGGTAGTTGACAATGTTAATTCTTGACACATCTTAAATCACTTGACTTGCACCCAAATACATGACTCTTATTCACCATGTCCGTGAGCCAATTTTATATATGCAGGATTGACACTTTATTCCCCATCACTACTACATATAACTTTCTAAGTAAAATGATTAAATTATTTTATACTACCTTTAGACTACCTCCAACTCAAGATAATTTTATTTGATTCTCTAGGATAAGTTCACCTTATGTAGATAAGTCCACTATTATGGACATATCCATTTAGAGTGGCCTTCTCCCCATGCCAAATAATATCTAGTTTCCAAATTCAAAATATTAATTTGTGTCTTCTTACGTGTTTTACAATGTTAGCTAAAATAAATTGTCAAAACATTTCACTATAAATACAAATCAAAGTTCGTTCATTATTATTAGTTTGGTATTTTCTATTGAGAACTTATACACTATTTCACATTGATAAAATCTACCCTATTATTCCCAAATTTAAGATCAATATCAATCCAAGTCTGAAGAATATCAAAACAAGTCAAGAGTTTTCATTTTCAAGTATCATATCCATATTTTTAATTTCATAGATATAGTCAAGGATCACAATTGCACAATCACTTCAAGTGGCAAAAATATACATGGCTTAATTCCCTCCTTAAAGTATCTAGATATGTAGGAAATGGTCAAACATCAAGGCGGTGATTAGGGTTATCTCAAATCATTACACTCCCCTCCTCTTTTTGTAGGTTTCTAGATCTTACAAAGACCCCTAAGGTTTCCAAATAAAATATAAGGAAAAAATGACTTTCTTGTATACCAAAAATAATCAAAGCATCTCATCACACTCAGTAGATGTAATTACAAAAGGCAAAGTAGTTACAATTCTACCATAATCAGCACAAATAAGTCTGAAATCAATAGACATGACCAACCTGCATTATTTTGTATGGAGCATGGTCCTATCTAAGAACATTCTCAATTATCCCTTAAATCATACATAGTCATAATATTTTTTATTTTTATTCCCACTGTCAAACATCATAAATAGTCAACATAAATCTCAGATTTGAGCTACATACATTTATTCTTAGTATTTTCCAAAAATATTTGTATTTTTAACAAGTTGCAATCAGAATTATTAATTAAGTGTATATCTTTAGATTTTAACATCTCTCAAATTTCATAGTTATAAAACATTTACATTGTTAAATAAAAAATAGTTTAAAACATATTAGTGAACCCATACATTTTTTAGCATGGATTTCTATTTTAACCTCTTAGGACTTACTGAATTTAAATCTTATGTTTGTTAAAGAGTTGATTTGACTAAATTAGGTAAATAATATGTGTTGGGTGAATTTTTTTCAACCAACGTACTGATAAACAAAATAGGTCTGAGTAACCATAGAAGGAAGATTGGTCATCCAAATGTGTAGGTTTACCACATCAAAAGGGGACTAATCTCTCCTCTCATCAGGGGGAGGTTCCCTATAGATATGCAAGAGCTATATTATATATATATATATATATATATATAAAAATAGAAAATAAAACTCAAGGGTAGGATAAACCATCCATCTCTCTTTTTTCAGAGATGATGTGCACAAATCAAAGGAGAAATCCTAATGAAATGATAGAAGACACTCCTCTTCTTTCAGAAGTGTTGTTTAGCAGACAAAAGGAATCTTTCTGATAATGACAACTGTAACAGGGTATAGTAACACAGCAGGATGAAATGAGGCACAAAGTCTCCACCTCAACCGCTAAAGAGTGAAATACGAAAAAAAATGAGGGCACAAAGCCATCTCAAGGTCTTTTACACAGAAACAAAAAATAAACACACACTGAAGACAATTATAACAGCACAAAGTCTGAAACTAACTGGCTTCAAGATACCTTCTTTGTCACCTCCACTAGCTTTACTTGTTAAATTGCATAAACAAGAATACATTTAGGAAATAGACATAAGAACAATCCCCTAGAATGATACAAGTTATAACAGCATAAAGTCTAAAAGTAACTTGCTTTCTAATTTAAACAAAAAAATATGATGAACAATCTAAGCTCAAAGTCGCAGTAATGTCTTTCAATTTAGGCAGAGTTTTTGTTTCTGGTAACAGAGAGAGATCTCTCTAAAACAATAACAGAGAGTCCAATATATAGCCCTCTAAGAAAGACTTGGGAGCAGTAACACATCATGTTGCATTAAATTATGTCAAGAAGATATGCTAGAATCAGGCGTGTTTTCCCATTTGCTTTTCTCAGTGCAGAGAAATGGGGCATGCCATTAAATGTTTGTGTTCTCTAATGTCCACCTGGTGGTCTGCTTCTAGAAACATATCTTATGCATGAATATTGTTGGTCCTTCTTCAACATTCCTCCTTTTTTGGTTGTTGAATCGGGTCCTTGGTTTAATCAGATCTTGTTTTTTGGTCGCTCTCTGCTAATCTTAACAATAGACACGTGGCACGTTTCACTACAAAATATGCAAGGACACTTGGTAGCATCCATGGGACTCTGAGAGATGCTTATTGAAAGAAGCTTTGAAACCTGTAAGAAACTCAAGAAGTAGATACATACACTTGTCGCACTCTACGGAGTTATAATGAGATACGTGGCATATTTTGGATGTCTTTTGAAAATCTTACAAAGGATGACACATGGCGACTTCCATTGAGTTTATAAATTCACCTGTGACCCACCACAGTCCTTACTTAAAAAAGTGACCAAAGGAAGAAACTGCAGATGTCGACACGTGGTGGCTTCTGTCAAGCTTTAAATTTTCATTTGAAACACTCTAGACTCATTTTAGATTCACGTGAATGATGCCACATGGCACGTTCTATTGCTTGAAATTGTGTCTCGATAAATGAGACGTGGTAGTTTCTATTTAACTTTATAAGGGACATGTGGTGCATTCTGCTAAAGTATTATGAGGGACACGTGGCAACTTTTTAGATTTTTATTTCCTTAGCAGGTTTTATGTTTCGAGGAAGAAGTTCGAAGGAATTCTTTCAGATAATTTGTCTAAAGGAAATCTTCCTTTGCTTTGTTTCTCCTTTCCATTAGGCTTTCTTCTTGAGTGAATTCCTTCGAACAAAAACTCTAAAGGATTTTTTCCTTAACCATTTTTCCACAAGAACTTTTCTGAAGAGATTCCTTGTGTCTGCCTTTGCTCACTACCATCCGCAAGGGTACTCAGCTTGGTTCAATGTCCTTCGCAAAGGTACTTTTTCTTTTGGCTTTGCTTTAGTCAATTTTATACTGATCTCAATAGGTGACACATGGCAACATCTACTGTGAAACAAGTGAGAACACGTGGCAAAATTTTCTTAACTTATAGAGGCTTTGGATGTCTTTTAAGTGTCAAGTGGAAGATGACATGTGGTGGCTTTTATTGTGCTTTAGAAACACTGTAGATACACTTGGGACTTATTTTAGATTCATGCGAATGTCGACACTTGGCGTGTTTTGCTTATCTTACAAAGGACATGTGGCAAACTCTGTAGCTCTTAGAAATAAAGTAAAATGGGGCTCGACATACGACACTTGGCAACATCTGCTAGGCTCTAACGGGCTTTTGTTTTGAGCTTTTCTTGCCTTAGTCACTTTTGCCACAGAAATTCCCTCCATAAGGGCACTTGTCTCTTCGACTTTTTGGGCACTCCTTTGAACCTATCACTTGAACCGACCGATTGAACCAACTTTGGTTTAATGGTTTAATGGTTCATTCCTTCACTTCTATTTATTCAATTGATTGCTTGAACCAAGCTCTTTGAAACAAACTGTGTTGAACCTACCACCATTAAACTTTGAACCTTGATAAAAGCGCTTAATTCTTATTTGATGACATGGAACCTTTGAACCCATTGAACCTGTTGAACAAAAAAAGGTTCAAGGTTCAATGGTTCAATGGTTAATGGTTCAAACACTGCATAAAAGCTTGCTGAGAAATTCCTTTGGTTAAACCAAGGCATTGAACCAATCTTGAAAATGACTAAGTGTTGCAAACTTGTTCTTTTGATTGAACTCACCTGTAGAAGCCTTTAAACCTGTTGAACCTTTCAATTTCAAACATGTTGACTCTTTAGAAATCTAAAAAAGCTTGAATTATGAAGAATTTGAATGCCTAGAACAATTTTTGAGAAAGGGAGAGAGGATTTTGGTCTGTTGAACCAAAATAGTTCAAATGTTGTCTCAAAAATGAGTGATATTTTTAGGGGACAACAGCTGGCTCTAGTTGGGAAACTTTCATCAATTGTAAAAAGAATTGAAGGGAGTAGAATCTAGAATCTCCAATGTCTTCATGTGTACCATTGGGCTACAGAGTCATGTTACCTAGAAAAGAAAGGCATCAAAAATGAAAACAAACAAAACAAAATGGAACTAAAAACTATATAAATATACATATGTATAGATGAAATGATCTAGTACTTCAAGAATTGAAGTGTTTCAAATGTTGCCCATTATGAGGCAGAGAAAAGAGTGTGCCATCTTGATACTTTAGTAGGAAGCTATTTTCACCATTGTGCTGATGAATAATAATGGGCCTCTCCAAAGGGAGTAAAAATTTCCATGCATCCCTTTTGGTTCCCTCCTTTTGTCCCATAATAGGACTTGATCTCCAGCTTGGAAATCACGGTTTTTTGCCTTCTAGTTAAAGAGCTTCTTCACTAGAATTTGATGGGCAGAAATTCGATCTACCACCATAGTTCTCTACTCATCCAGATTAGTCAGGCACATGATCCTCTTATCAAGGGGGTTTTCATATGTCTAATCTTCAATTGCCTTAGCCAATTTCAAGGCTGGCAATTCTAAGGTGATTGGTATCTCAGCATTGATACCATAAAGTTGGAAAGGAGACATAACAATTTCCCTCTTTGGTGTGATTCTATCTACCTATAGAGCATCAACCAATGCTTTATGCCATGTCCTTTGGTTGTCATCTGCCAGCTTCTTGATGATAATCACTAGGTTCTTATTGCTTGATTCAGCTTATCCATTCCCTTGTAGAAAATAATCAGAAGAATGGGAGAGTGTAATCCCATAATATAAATAGAATTGTGTAATTTCTTTGGAAGTGAAACAAGTTATATTTTCAATAACAATCTTGGTTGGAACTCCAAACCTGGAAATGATATTCTCCTTGAGAAAATTGCACACTACTTCTGAAGTGGCATGTTTGGTTGGGATAACTTCTACCCACTTGGTGAAATAGTCAATTGATCTAAGGACATAATCATGTCCAACACTTGAAGATGGGTTTATAGCTCCAATAAAATTAATTCCCCATTATTGGAATGGTTCTTCTATGATCACTAGATTGAGAGGTAGGGTAGCTAACTTGGGTCTTTCAACAAATTGCTGGAAGAGTTCACATTTTCTCACCCACTTATATGCATCTTAGAAAAGAGTTGGCCAGTAATACCTGGCTCACAAAATCTTGTGGGTAGTCATAGGAGCAGAAAAATGTTCTCCATAGACTAGATTGTGGAAGGATTTCAAAAGTTGGCTTTGTTGCTCTTTGTCTACACAGTGAAAGAATACTCCATCAAGGCTTTTCTTGTACAGACCGTTATCCCAAAAGACAAACTTGGTAGCTTTCAACTTGATAGTCCTCCTTTCTTTGTAAGATAAGTGAGCAAGACATTGACCATAAGTAAAGAAATAAGCAATATTTAAATACCACTCATTGGTAGTGGAGACAAAGAGGACTGTCAGTGTGTCTTCAACCTTTGCTTCTTCATGCTCTATTTCTTCTAGTTTGTTATCAGCAATTAATTGGCATAGACCTTTTCCCCTTACCAGCTTTTTTGGTTTGATGTCTAGATCAAACTCTTGGATTTTTGTAATTTAATTGCCTCTTTTCATCCCAAACTCCTGCTAAGTTAATATGGACTTGACTATAGTGTTAGGAACCAAGGCAATAGTGTGTGAATTCAGGATATAGAAGTGAAAATGCTTGACTGCTTTCACCACTGCATAAGCATGCTTCTCCATATTCGATTACTTTAGCTCATGAGCTTTGAGAGGGAAACTCATGAAATAAATAGGAGATTATATACCTTATTTATTCTATTAAACTAGAATTATTGAAAGCATGTGTTCAGAAGCATAACTATACATGGTGAACTCTTTGTTGTAGTCTGGACAAACCAGAGTTGGGGTGTGGGCGATGGCAGTCTTGATATCCTCAAATTTTGACTTGCCTTCTTTAGTCCAGCTAAAAGTGGTCTTCTCTTTCATCATATTTACAATGTGTCGAGTCTTCTCAGCAAACTCGGGGATGAACTTTTGTAAGAAATTTACCTTTCTGAAGAAAGAGTGAACAGCATTTTTACTTGTAGGAAATGTAAGCTCTTGAATAGACTTGACTCTATCTAAGTCAATCTTTATGCCTTCTTTAGACATAATGTGTCTAAGAAGTTTCCCCTTTGTTACTCCAAAAATGGACTTCTTGGGGTTCAAGGAAATGTCATTCTAGCAGCAGCACTCTAGCACTTATTACAGGTGGTGTATATGATTAGAGCAATGCTTGGAAAAGATGGTCAAGTCATCAAGGTATACTACAATGAACTTACCCATCTCATCCTTGAAAACAAGGTCCATTTCTCTCTAAAAGGTGGTGCCAGCATTTATCAAGCCAAAAGGCATACTTCTATATGCAAAAGTGCTCCAAAAGTGTGGTGAAGGTAGTCTTGTATTGGTCTGCTTCACCAACTTCAACCTGATTATATCTTGAGAAGCCATCTAGCATTGATAACATCTCTAAACCTATCACTGTCTGAAGCACTTGATCCATGATTGGCAAAAGATAGTTATCCTTCAAAGATGACTGATTTAGATTCTTGAAATCCACACAGATGCAAATTTTACCATTTTTCTTCCTTACAGGCACAATGTTTGCAATCTATGTGGAATGATGGATTGAAAAAATGATTCTAGCATTTAACATTTTTTGTATCTCAGACAGAATAGTACCTAATATCTTTAGATTGTACTGTCTGGATTTTTTCTTATAAGGCACTGAGTTAGCCTTAAGAGGAATGTCATGACAAATTTCATCAAACTTGAGAGATTTCAGGTCATCATAGGAATATGCTAAGACATCCATGTATTGGCTGAGTAGATCAGTGAACTTGAATCTCTCCTCAGGATTGCAGCACTTCTCAATATTCACCATTTTAAGATCTTCTTTGGTAGTCAGGTTTATTTGATCAAATCCTTGAGAGGAGCTTGAATCTATTTATTATTGTTTGATGAACCTATCATGCTTGTCAAATAGCTTCACAAGAAAAACTAGGCCTTTGAGAATTTTATTCCCTTTGAGTTGTAAGAATTTTTCATTTGCATCTGAACTTGATTCAGGGGCTAGTTCACACTTCTAGGGTTCACTACCTTCAAAATGCAGTTGTTTAAAGTTATCTTTTTATTTCAAAAAGGCAATGATTTGGTGATCATCATTGAATACTTGCCAATGATCAGTATTATTAGGCACACTTGGTCTAAAGACCAGCTCAATATTGTACTTATTTCTTGTGAAGTCTGAGTGAGGAATTAAGAGAGTTGCTAAAATAGAAAGTGCATCAACTCTGTCATTGGATTCCCTAAGTATGGCAAAGATGTTGAAAGCATCAAAGCTTTCAATTTGGTCCCAGACTAGGTTGTGCTAGTGGCACCATATTTTATTTTTAGTTTGGTATAGGTTTCTCACCTGACAAACCACTAGTTCAACATCTCCTTTGGCATGAAGGAGTTTGATGCCTTTGTCTCGAATAGCCTTCAATCCAAGCAATAGAGATTCATATTCAGCTCTGTTATTGGTATTGTTAAACTATAACTTATATGAGAAAGGAAAAATATCTCTTTGAAGAGATATCAACACAATCCTAGCTCCTGAACCGGTAGAGGAGTAGCTACAATCGAATTCCAGAGTCCATACCTCATCAGACACTAATTTTTCTTTAGATTTTTCTTCATTAGAGAGGGAAGATCCTTCTTCATCTGTATTGTAACCTACCAATTCTTTTGCTATTTCAATTGAACTAATTTCTAGGTTGACACTTTCATGAGCTTTATCAAATGTTTCATGAACTTCATCTATAGATAGAAAATAGTTACCCATGCCTGAAGACTCAAACAAAATTTGAGCTTCAGGGGCTGATGTTTGAGTGACAATATATTTTGATTCCTTTTCAAGAAGCAGCCTCTGCATGATGCCTTTGGTAGAGATCCTTGCTTCAGATAGGTCCATGCTCAATTCTCCACCAACATCCTTGAAAAAAATTTGCCTAAGTAGAATACCATAGGATGTTGGGACATCGGCCACCAGAACTGTCATCTTGATTCTTTTGTTTGGAAAGGCTGTAAATGCAAATTGGGCATCCTTGATTTGTCTCAGCAATGGTAATTATTTATTCTCTATGGAAAAACATCTCTTAAATGTCTTGGTCAGTGTGAGATCAAGAGATTCTACTACTTTGGCAGGCATGACATTGTCTGAAGCTCCAGAATCAATGATGCAATTGCTTAGCTTGTGACCATTTATCAACAGGGAAACATAGAAAAGTTCTATTTTTCCATGGGCAGCAAGAGGAGTAATGACAAGATTTTTTAGAATGGGTATGTTCTTTGGGGAATCAGGAGTTACCTTCTTATCATTTTGTCCTATAGGGACGGCCTTATTCTTCACACACTCAACTCACCTATCCAACTACTCAGGATTGGATTATAAATATTCAAACTTAGTTATTTGAATTTTGGTTTTCTTGGCATGATCAATTATGTCAAATGACTAAAGTAGACTGGGAACAAAGGAAGGTAATTCAAATTTTTGGTTTATAAAAGGGGGAGGACTGAATTGTGAAATTAAAGTTAAAGGTGAAGGTAAAATTGATGTACTTACCTTTTTGGTGATCACTGGGTCCTTTGGTTGGAAAGGCAGGGTGGTTCCACATTTAGTAATTAAAATTATTGGTTGAGGTTGCTTTTCTATTTTTCCTTTATCAACTTGTTGGGCTGATTGGTTCTTAGACTGTGTGAACACAGCATATGATCCATCAAATGCTTCTCCTTTACTTATGGGTTCATCCTGGTAGTTTAGGAAACTAATGTTGGAGTCGCCAGCTGATTCTTCTTGGTTTTCTACAAGAAGATCAGCATCATTTTCTTGACTCAATTCAAGTTGGAAAGAGAAATCCAATTTTTCTTCAAAATATCTCACTATTGAATTGGTTGGGGATGCTTTAATGGCAAGTTTCCCTTGTGAGGGAGGAAGAAGATTTAGCTGCCATTGATTTCTGACAGCATTGCCCTAGTACGACTGATTTGGAAATGTCCTCCTTGGCATATCTTTGTATGAAGGAGTAGAAGACATTCCTTGTGCCATTTGCTTGTTGAGAGTAAGCAACTCATTTGCCAACTTCTACACCATTGGATCAGTGGTGCCCATAGATGAATATTCAAAAGATGATGAGGGTCTATTTCTATTAGGATCTCTCCTTATCTTCCCTACCAAGATGAGATCATCTTCTACCTCAGTGGCCAAATATTGAGCTACAGCAAGGTCTATTTGACCAGCACATCTCAATAGGAACTCACTTCACGTAACTGAGAATTAATGAAGAAACATTTGAGATTCTCAGCTATAGGTTGAGCAATTATATGGATCATGTTTCTTAGTTTATCAAAATTGGTTATGAAGTCCCTCATTAGTTCATGAGGCTCTTTCCACATCTGTGTGAGTTGAGCCAAAAGGGCATCTGCATCTTTTATAGGTTTGAATCTGGTTTCAAACTTAGCTTTGAGGGTGTTCCAGTCAGTTACTGACTGAGCCTGTAGATGGTAAAACCAATCTACATCAGCACCTTTTAGTGTTTCCACAAATAGTCTGACTACCACATCCTCAAATTCCACTCTTATCACACCACAGGGTATGTTGAAGGCTGCAATGTGTTCATCAGGGTAAACTTTTCCATCACCATAGAACTTGGAGAAATTCTTCCTTGAACTGCGTGGAAGCTCATGTAGAGGTGGAGTAAGATTGAAAGGGCCAAAAGAATTACCCCAGGGGCCTTGAACTTCCATTGTATGACTACGAAAAGGAGGAATAACAAATCTCAGAGGGGTAATTATTGGTAAAGCTTTATTAATAGCAGAAGTGGATGCTTCACTTGGTTAGACCTGACTTTAGTAGGAGGAAAATTCTTAGTTCGTTGGAGGTGAGATGGTAAAGGAGATAAATCAAAATTACTTTGTTGTACCAACTTTAATACAGGGTCAAAAATACCTTTAGCCCTTTGGCTTTGTGTATACCTTGAATCTATTAGATTGTGAAACAAAAATGGAAAAGAATTGACCTTGCTTCAGCGTAAAGCTTGAGGCTTTAAACTACGCATTCTTTCTTAGTTGGTGTGGAGGTGGATGGTAAGGTTATAATGATAATGGGTAAGACATAAAATGGAGTTTCCAGAGTCTATAATGGATAAGGGTAGGGACTAATTCAATCTAAAACTTGAGGCTTCAGAATGCACGTAAATCCCCCAGTAGAGTCACCAAAAACTGTTGGGTGAATATTTTGTCAATCAGCGTACTGATAAACAAAATAGGTCTGATCAACCATAAAAGGAAGATTGGTCAGCCAAATGTGTAGGTTTACCACATCAAAAGGGGACTAATCTCTCCTCTCATCAAAGGGAGGTTCCTTGTAGATATGCAGGAGCTATATAATATATATATATAGAAAATAACACTCAAGGGTAGGATAAACCATCCATCTCTCTTTTTTCAAAGATGATGTGCACAAATCAAAGGAGAAATCCTAATGAAATGACAAAAGACACTCCTCTTCTTTTAGAAGTGTTGTTCAGTAGACAAAAGGAACCTTTCTGATGATGACAAGTAACTGTAACAGGGTATTGTAACACATCAAGATGAAATGGGGCATAAAGTCTCCACCTCAACTACTAAAGAGTGAAATAGGAATAAAAATGAGGGCACAAAGTTGTCTCAAGGTCTTTTGCATAGAAATAGAAAATAAACACACACTAAAGCCAAGTATAACAGCACAAAGTCTGAAAGTAACTGGCTTCAGGATACCTTCTTTGTCACCTCCACTAGCTCTACTTGTTAAATTTCATAAACAAGAATACATTTAGGAAATAGATATAAGAACAATCCCCTAGAATGATATAAGCTATAACAACACAAAGTTTGAAAGTAAATTGCTTTCTAATTTAGACAAAGAAATATGATGAATAATCTAAGCTCAAATTCTCAATACTGTCTTTCAATTTAGGTAGAGTTTTTGTTTCTGGTAACAAAGAGAGATCTCTCTAAAATAATAAGAGAGATTCCAATATATAGCCCTCTAAGAAAGACTTGAGAGTAGTAACACATCATGTTGCATTAAATTTTGTCAATAAGATATGCTGGAATCGAGCCTATTTGTCCATTTACTTTTTTCAATGCAGAGAAATGGGTTACGCCATTGAATGTTTGTGTTCTCCAATGTCCACCTAGTGGTCTACTTCTAGAAACATATCTTATGCATGAATATTTTTGGTCCTTCTTCATCATTCCTCCTTTTTTCCTATTGAATCGAGTCCTTGGTTTTATCAGATCTTGCTCTTTGGTCACTTTCTACTGATCTTAACAATTGACACGTGGCATGTTCCACTGCAAAATAGGTGAGGACACTTGCAAGCATCTGTGGGACTCTAAGAGATGCTTATTGAAAGAAGCTTTAAAACCTGTAAGAAACTCAAGAAGTAGATATAGACACTTGTCACACTCCACAAAGTTATAACGAGATATGTGGCATATTTTGGATGTCTTTTGAAAATCTTACAAAGGATGACATGTGGCAGCTTCTGCTGAGTTTAGACATTCACCCAAGACCCACCACAGTCCTTACTTAACAAAGAGACCAAAGGAAGAAACTACGGATGTCAACACGTGGTAGCTTCTATTGAGCTTTAGATTTTCTTTTGAAAAACTCTAGACTCATTTTAGATTCATGTGGATGATGCCATGTGGCACGTTCCATTTCTTGAAACTATGTCTCAGCAGATGACACATGGCAGTTTTTGATGAACTTTGTAAGGGACACATGGTGTGTTTTGCTGCAACATTATGAGGGACATGTGGCAGCTTTTTGGATTTTTATTTCCTCGATGGGTTTTCTATTTCAAGAAAAAAGTCTGAAGGAATTCTTTCAGACAATTTGTCTGAAGGAAATCTTCCTTCACTTTGTTTTTGCTTTCCATCAGGGTTTCTTCCCAGGTGAATTCCTTCAGATAAAAAGTCTGAAGGATTTTTGCCTTAACCATTTTGCGCAGGAAATTTTTTGAAGGGAATCCCTATGTCTGCCTTTGCTAACTGCCCTCTGCAAGGGTACTCAGCTTAGTTTAATGTCCTCCACAAGGGTACTTTTTCTTTTAGCTTTGCCTTAGTCAATCTTCTCTCGATCTCAACAAGTGACACATGGAAACATCCGTTGTGAAATAAGCAAGGACACATGGCAACATCTACTTAACTTATAGAGGCTTTGGATGCCTTTTGAGTGTCCCGTGAAAAATGACATGTGGTGGCTTCCGCTGTGCTTTAGAAACACTGTAGATACAATTGGGACTTATTTTAGATTCATGTGGATGTTGACACTTGGCATGTTCCACTTATCTTACAAAGGACATGTGGAAACTTCTACAACTCTTAGAAATAAAGTAAAATGGGGCTTGACAGATACACTTGGCAGCATCTGTTGGGCTCTGACAGGCTTTTATTTTGAGTTTTTCTTGCCATAGTCACTTTTGCCATAGAAATTCCCTCCGTAAGGGCACTTGTCTCTTCAAATTTTGGGGCACTCCTTTGAACCTGCCACTTGAACCAACCAATTGAACCAACTTTAGTTCAATGGTTTAATGGTTCATTCCTTCACTTCTATTTGTTCAATTAACTGCTTGAACCAAGCTCTTTGAAACAAACCGTGTTGAACCTACCACCGTTGAAATTTGAACCTTGACAAAAGCACTTAATTCTTATTTGATGACATTGAACCTTTGAACACATTGAACCCATTGAACCAAAAATGGTTCAAGGTTCAATGGTTCAAGTACTGCATAGAAGCTTGTTGATAAATTCCTTTGGTTGAACCAAGGCATTGAACCAACCCTGAAAATGACTAAGTGTTGGAAACTTGTTCTTTTGATTGAACTCACCTGTAGAAGCCTTTGAACCTATTGAACCTTTTGATTTCAAGCATGTTGACTCTTTAAAAATCTGAAAAATCTTGAATAATGAAGAATTTGAATGCCCAAAACAATTTTTAAGAAGGGGAGAGAGGATTTTGGTTTGTTGAACCAAAATAGTTCAAATGTTGTCTCAAAAATGAGTGATATTTTTGGAGGACAGAAATATGAATTAAATAAAACCACTGATTTGTTATAGAATTGACTAGCTTTGATTTTTCTAAAAATAGTAATAAATAGTGCAAGTAAGAACTTAGCTAGAAAATAACTGAGATGGATGATCTAGGTGTTGGAAACTGATGAGGAAGTTGGTATAAGTGTCATAAACTCTATCCTGATATCATAACCCATCCTATTTATTATTTATATTATTGGAAATGTGGTGGTAGTGTCTTATATGCAAGACTATCTTGAGCTTTTGTTGCACCTATGTCTAAATCTTTAAGGTTTGTTCCTACATGCATGAGTTCTGAAACCTTGTATATTACCTATAATCACTGATTTAGTGAGTAAACCCTAATCCTCCATGTCTCTAGGGCATCCTATTGATATGAGATAAAAGTGTGTTATGTTAATATGGTAGGTTGGACATCTTCAATACCCCATTATGATGAGATTTGCCTACATACCAATACTTTGAGGAGGGATCAAGCCCGATGCACTTCTCCTTACCTAAGTGATGGTGTAAGTGTAAGTGTAGCTAGTATGATAGTACCCTTGAGTGCCTTAAATGTGCTTTAAACTAGAAATCTAAGTAATTTAAGCTTAGGACTATTGTAAATTTTAGTATGTAGAAATAGGGCAGAAAAGGGATTGATGACCTTAATTATGGATAACTTGTTCTGAGTTTGAATGTGTAATTTGTATTCAATTTCCATATAGTGGTTAGAGGGCTAATTCATGTATTTATATTATTTTGGTATTTTTTTAGGTGATAAAAGAGATCTAGGCCAACCCTAAGAAGTTTTAGTTTTGAAAATATATTTGTTTCAGAAACAAAGAGGTAAAGGACATTAGTGTCATTTTTGGGACACGAGCACCATGTGGCACTAGTATCCTTATTATGGAACTAGTGTCTAAATGGTAGAACACTAGCCATGAATGGTTAGGATGATGTAGGAGCATCATTAGTTAGTCTAATTTAGGGTTGATATAAGTGATAGTGGTCTTATAGAGTGTGGTTTCCTTGGATAGAGGTCTTAGGTAGGCATGAAATTTGAATTTGAGCATATACTGTGTTTTCTCGCCAAAAGTGGGATTTGAATATTTGAATTTGTAACTATGTTTTTGAGTGCTAATTTTGGATTGATGAGATATGTAAATGTTAATAAATTATTTTAAAAGGTTAAATATTGGTCCTAATTATCTTATAATTGTGTGTAAGTGGTCTAAAAACATGTAAGTTATGGAAAACATTGTAATCCAAGAAAAGAAAGAAAAATTTTACATGTTATAACTACCACCGTATGTGGGTGTTGGCAAGGAAAGATGACATCTTGCATGTTTGAAATTATTTAGAGTTGGTTTTAGAAGTATTTGAAAAAAATGAGAGTAATATAAGGTTGAGAGAGAGAAGACCTCCAAAGGGACAGAGATGGAGTTTCAAGAAAATGAAAGAAGTAAAGGAACTTGGTCTACTTGGAGAAATCTATTCACAAAATATATATAAGTTTGAAAGAATTGAATAACAGACATGTTTGAGGAACCATTGTGGGATTATTATGATTATATATTAAGTGTTTTGTTTATAGGTATGAGTTTTTGATACTTCCATAAGCTTTTCTTAGATAATAGAGAGATCATCTACAGCATAGTCCTATTGAGAATAAGTTTGTATTATGTAACCAATGTGTGTATCTAGATATAAATGTTAAACTTTTTAGAGTGCCTAAGGATTTCACTAGTTATTGAACAATGAATAATTTTATCTTTGTCTTGTTTTTCCTTACATATAATGTTCTATTTATAACAACTTTCAAATTACAAATCAAATTACTTTACACAGTTCAAGTTGACAGTATATGTTTTGCACAAAGACTAGAAAAAAGAGAACATGTGAGTTGAGGATATTTTAAAGTGTTTGGAGATTGAGGATATAGGGGTGATAAAATCCTTAGTGAAATAATGTATTTTTTTCTTTATTAAATCCATTATAATAATGAGAGTTAATTGAAGTTGTTACACAGTCCCATTCAAGAATAATTCTACATTATATAGACAAGAATGCTGAGAAAATGATGTATGATTGATATTGTGAATGGATCTTTGAATTGTTTGAGTCAAAACATTATTACAAGGTTGGTAATTGAATTAAACAAGCCATTTAGATGCTCAGATATCTTTAGAGGTACAAGTTCTTATAAAATAGTCATATAGACCTTATAATAAGCATACATAATTCTCTGAGGTTGCACGTTGGAAGTCTTTCTATGATTGCCATTGAACATATAATACTCAAATTAGGTGAGGATAGGTTAGACAAGCCCTAATATATCTTTGGTTTCTATTGAAAGTGTGTAAAACTAAATTTGACCATTTTATGAACTCTCAACCTAGTATAGGCCTATGAACCAATAAACTTGGGTTTCAAATTGAAATTTGGTATAACTTAAGTTTTATTTAGTGAAATCAGTTGAAAATTGGTATTTTTATGTTATTTGATAGGACCTAAAGGATTATGGTATTTTAGAGTTGGTTTGATATTGTACAATATGATTTCTTAGTCTATGGCATGGTAATAGGCCTAATAAACCTAATAGAGAGGATATTATGTGAGTTAGGGCACTTATTTTGAGAGTATGGATTTTAAACTAGGTGGAGAGTAGTACATGGATAATGGGTAATTGAATATTTCCTTGGTTTATATAAAATCCCTGTAGTTTACTCAAACATAGGAGGTTTACATGAAAAGAGGGCTAGTAAAATATTGGCCAAAAGAAGGAAAGAAGGGATTGGTGTAGAGTTGAGTCATGGAGGTTGAGTTAATGGTTTGAATGGGTGAAAGAACTAAATTGCATCAGATGGATGGAAATATAATGCTAGTTTGGGTAGATAACATTAGAACCATGCATAAATCATTTAGTCTTATGAACCTAAGAGATTATAAACAAGCTTAAAACAAGGAGAGAGAGTGAGATCTTGACATTTAGGTATGAGAGGATGATGCTAGTGTTAATAAGGGAAGATTACATAGGTAATTGATGAGTGAAGTGTCTTTAGCATAAAAGGAGGATTAAGTGTATTCAAGAAGGCTTATAAGCCTAGGGAGCCTAATAAAAATTGAGAGTGTTCAAAGAAAGTAAGAAAGAAGTAGAGTGATTGTAAGAAATAAACAAATTTGAGACCACGAAAGACAATGTAGGAGAAATCATAGCTAGACAAATCATATATTAAGTATATGTCTACATATACATTAGTTGATTCCATTTCCTCTGTATCATTAGTTATCATAGTAGGTAAGCTCTCAAAATGGTTTGTTATTTTGAGTATTATAGGTTGCTATTGGAAATTATGTAAGTTTAATAATTGAATTTTTAGGAACAAGTAATAGAGGCATAAAATTGAGTGTCAAAAGTCTTAAATCTAAATAGGCTTAGATAAAGAAAGGAGAGGTAGAATCAACTCAAAAAGAGAAGAAGCTCAAGAAGAGCTTAGAGAATAAAAGAGCAATCTTAGGCAAAAGTACTAGAAAGAAAAGAGACTGAAGTGAGGTCAAATAGGTAAGTAGGTTGAGTTTGATAAGAAGAGTAAGTCCAAGTGAGTCCTAAGGTACGACAAGAGAAGATAGAGAGAAGAGAAAAGTAAAAGAGAGAAAGATCAAGGGCTTAGATAATGAAATTTGCCAAAAAAAATGTAGATGAAAATTTATGAAGAAAGAAATGGGTGTAGAGAAGCAAATAACTAAGTTGAAAACAAACTTGGTAGTTATAGAGAAAGTCTTGGAAGACTCAAGACCAAGATTCTTTGTAGAAATCAAGAAGAAAGTAAAATGGCCTCTTATGTAGATTATGAGAAAGAAGATAAAATAGATTAAAAAAAATAGAAAAGCAGCTTAAAGGATAAAAGAGAGAGGCAAGCAAGCCTCAAAATTTTGAATTTGACAATTTATTTGTATGTGTATATGCAGGTGAAAAGATGGATGATGATGAAGCCCATTTTGAGGGCTTAAGAATAGAAAATATCAAGGAAGAGAAGGCCTTGATGGAAAAAGAAGAACATGAATAGCATGCTTGTGTAGAGGACCAAGTATATATGCAAAAAAGAAGTGGAGTTATCATATCTAGAGGAAGGTGAAAATCTTGGTGAAGAAGAAGAAGCAAGTGAGAGTGTAAAAGTACAATATCTTATTATAGGCATACAAGAAGTAGATTTGAACTATAGAGGATTTGAAGAGATCAAAGAATCTAAAGGTACTAATTTCAATATTATTTTTGATGAATATGTTGACATGATAGTTGAGGACGATTTGTACAAGAACATAATAAAGTTGTTGGACTTGTTCATGGAATAAAAAAGTGAGATTGAAGCAACTAATGAAGTGCTTGATATGCAAGAAAGGATATATGAACAAGTAGAAAAATAATATGATGATGAATCACTTATTGAAGTGCTTATAGAATTTGAATTACAGTAGGAGGAGGTGTCTTAACTGGTACGAATTAAAGACAACTAGTTATTGATCAAGATACAAGTGAGTATATTGTGGAAGAACTGATATGGTGGTATCTCAGTTAAGAATTATAATATTTGAACCTCATAGGTGATGAGGAATCCATCATAGTAGCTAAGTTGAAACTAATGAATATTTTGAGTCAAGAAGATGATGATGAGTTTGAAAAACAAGCAAGCAATGAAGATGCAAATAAAGAGGAAGTAGCAATAAGCGAAGAGCAAGATATGATGGTGGTTGATGTAGTGTTGAAGAATGATCAATTTAGAGTTCATAATGATGTTGGGAAACATAAGCAGTATACAAGCAAGGAAGAGAGCTAGATTATACCTCAAAGGCATAAGGAGAAACATGATTTCTCTAATGATTTGATTCTAATTATAGGTATATCTTGGATGAAGATAGTAAAAGGGAATAAGATATACAAGTGTGGATTTGATGAGTATGTTCATCTCCATGAGAGATTAGTGATAGAAGATGCAGCCAAGATCAATTATTTAGTAAGAATAATAATGATTTATGAGAAGGAGCTCATAAACTTTTCTAAGCTAGTATTTTGATCCAAGAGCATCATCAGTTAGTCCAATTTTGGGTTGATATAGGAGATAGGGGCCTTATAGAGTGTGTTTTCCTTGGCTAGAGGTCTTAGGTAGGCATGAAATTTGAAGTTGAGCTCATACTGTATTTTCCCACTGAAGTGGGATTTGAATATTTGAACTTGTAACTATGTTTTTGAGTGCTAATTTTGGATTGATGAGATATGCAAATATTAATAAATGATTTTAAAAGGAAAAATATGGTTCTTGATGGTCTAACAAATATGTGTAAGTGGTCTTAAAGTGTGAAAGTTATGGAAAACATTGTAATCCAAGAAAAGAAATAAAAACCTTACATTTTGTAACTACCACCCTACATGGGGGTTGGCAAGGAAAGATGATGCATTGCATGTTTTAAATTATTTATATTTAGTTTTGGAAGTAGTTGAAAAAAAGGATAGTAGAATGTTTAGAGAGAGAGAGAGAGAGAGGAGACCTCTGAAGGGATAGACATAGAGTTTTAATAAAATAAAATAAGTGAAGTAACTTTGTCTACTTGGAGAAGTCTATTCATAGAATGTATATAAGTTTGCAAGAATTGAATAAGAGACATGTTTGAAGAACCATTTTGGTATTCTTATGATTATATATGAATTATTTTATTGATATGTATGAGGGTTTTATACTTCTATAATATTTTCTTAGATAACAGAGAGATCATCTACAGCATAGTCCTATTGAGAATAAGTTTGTATTTTATAACCAATGTGTATATCTAGATATAAATGTTAAACTTATTAGAGTTCCTAAGGATTTAAATAGTTATTTAATAGTGAAATAATGTTATCTTTTTCCTATTGTTCCTTACATACAATGTTCTCTATATATATACTTTCAAATTACTTTGCACAATTCAAGTTGACAGTATTATGTTTTGCATATAGACCAGAAAGAAGAGAACATGTGAATTAAGGAGATTTTCAAATGTTTGGAGATTGAGGATATAGTGGTGAGAAAATTCTTAGTGAATAATTTTTTTTTGTTTCTTATTAAATCCATTAGAATAGTGAGAGTCGATTTAAATTGTTACATAGTCCCATTTAAGAGCAATTCTACATTATAGAGTCAAGACTGCTTTGGAAATGATGTATGTTTGATGTTATGAATGGATATTTGAATTGTTTGAGTTAGGAAATTAGTGAAAGGTTTGTCTTTGAATTAAAAAATCCATTTGGAGGCTCATAGATATTTAGAGTTACAAGTTCTTATGAAATAGTCACATAGACCGTATAGCAAGCATACAGAATTCTATGAGGTTTCACGTTGGAAGTATTTTTATGATTATCATTGAACATATAATCCTTGAAGTAGGTGAACATAGATTAGACAGACCCTAATCTATCTTTGGTTTCTATTTAAAATATGTAAAATATAAATTTGACCCTTTTATAGACTCTCAGCCTAGTACAGGCCTGTGAACCAATAAATTAGGATTTCAAATTGAAAATTGGTATAACTTGAGTTCTGTCTAGTAAAATAAATTAATAATTGGTAGTTAAATGTTATTTGATAGTCTCTAAAGGATTATTGTGTTTTAGAGTTTGTTTGATGCTATAAATTATGGTTTCTCAATCTATGGCATGGTAATAGGCCTAACAGACCTAATAAAGAGGAGATTGTGTGAGTTAGGTCACTTGTTTTGAGAGTATGGATTTGAAACTTAGTGGAAAGTAGTATAGGGATAATGATTATTTGAATATATCCTTGGTCTATACATAAGACATGTAGTTTTCTCAAACTTAGGAGTTTTACATGAAAATAGGGCTAATATAATAATGGCCAAAAGAAGGAAAGAAGGGATTGGTGGAGAGTTGAGTTGTGCAAGTTGAGTTAATGGTCTGAATGGGAGAAAGAAGTAAATTGCATCAGATGGATGGTAATTTAAGCCCAATGTGTGGATATACCATTGGAACAATGCATAAATAATTTAGGCTTATGAACTTAGGAGTGTATAAATAAGCTTGAAACAAGGAGAGAGTGAGATCTTGAGATTTAGGTATGAGAGGATGATGCTAGTGTTAAGAAGGGGAGAGTGCAGAGGTAATTGATGAATGAAGTGTGTTCAATAAGAGGTAGATTAAGTATATGCAATAATGCTTATGATCCTAGGGAGCCTAATCAAATTTGATATGATTCAAAGAAAGTAAGAAATAAGTAGAGTGATTGTAAGAAACAAGCAAATCAGAGACTAAGAAGGACAAGGTAAGATCAATCATATCTAGACAAGGCATATAGTAAGCATATGTGTGCATATACATTAGTTGATTCCATTTCTTGTACATCACAAAATTAGGAAATGAGGATCTACGACTGCTTTAGGGATGACTAGGGATGTTTGTGACCCACACAAAGGCTAGATAATTGTGACAATAGGCTCTAGGATAGGTCTATAACTAAGCTAGGGATAGGTAGTCTCAATTAGCACTTTTAACAATCAAATACCACTTTTAGGTGATTATATCCCCCCCATTTTATTCTATAAATGTATCAAAGTGAAATGACTAGGTTAAAGGAAAAAGAATCATACCTAGACTTACATAGGAGGTGAAACTTGTGAAGCTGGGTCTGAGTATGTGAAGTTGGCTCTGAGTATGTGAAGCATGCTCCAATGTGTGTCTTACAAGTGAAATGTGAATAAATCAATCCTTACTTAAGACATATCAAAATCAAAAGGCTAAACTAAGTAAAGAAGTAAAATTGAGTAAAGAGATAGAAGAGAGGAAAGGAATGAATACTGTAGTTATATAAAAAGTGAAAATTGGTAGCTTGAGTGTGGCTTGTGACACCCAACCCATAGGTCCCTCTTGTTTACTCTCATGACCCTTTTAGACACCTTTTCACTTATTCCTATCCATTTTCAAGCTTCCAAAACTTGATTCCAAATCAGCCAGGCTACATTTATCATGATGATTCCATCCCCCTAGGTCCCATACCTATAGGACAATAGCACCCAACTTGGGATATAACACCAAACCCTAGAATGTCCATTTTCAGTCCTCCTATCCAATTGCATTTTTATCTCTAATGATCACTTCCTTCTAGTTCCTATCCTTCTTCTTGTTGGCCTAACATGAATACATTTGACCTATGACCAACAAATCTCTATAAAATCCCATTCAAAGTTTATTTAGAAGGGGTTGCCAAATATCACAAAGCAAGCAAGAATACAAGCAAGACTACTCATGCATATTTCCCTATTCTCTACAAACAGCCATCCAATATAGTCACAATCTTATTCAAACCCTTACACCAATCCCTAGCCACCTCAAGCACACCTAGTTTTAAAAAAATTCATCTTCATACACACTATTGCATAAAGCACATCAAGTGAGAAAACTACATATGGCTTGATCCCTCTTTAGAGTATTGGTATGTAGGCATCATGCCCACACAAGGGGTATGGATACAAATTGAGTGCATCTTACACACACTAACCCCCCCCCCTCTTTATCAAAATTTGTCAAAGCATAATGGAGTATAGGGTTTGAATACTAAATTAGCTCTATAGGGAGTTTTGTAGATATCCAACATCTGAAATTTCATAGGTAGAATCACAAATAGACAGTAGACAAAACCCAAAAATATCAAACCTCTAGGACAATAGTGATAGAAGAGGACTATAGTGTTGGACCCCAGGGTGTCCTATTTTGGTGCTTCTATCCTTTCACAAAATGAAAGCTAGATCTTGATTTGTGACATTGTCTTAGTCTTCTATAACAAATTTCAAACCCTGTCTCAGCTGTCTCAGTTTAATTTTAGCTAAGTTACATTTCTCCTCACTTATTAAAATTTTTAGAAAGGTTTAAATTACAATTAAATTATACAAATTAGTAGCTTAATTATTTCAATATTATTTATTGATTTAATTAACTCAGACCCTTAAATTAAGTAGGAATAAAACTTTATTATTTCTAAAATAGTTAAATCATTTGGTAAACTTGACTTACTTTGTTTGTGCATAAGAACCGTAGAAGCCCTAGGATAAGTTCCTTACTAATTTTTTTAATAATTTTTTGATTTTGTACATGCATATTTAAATAAAAAAATTAGCATTAATTTTTAAATTTCCATAGTAATTTTTCTTTTTTAATATTTTTCAAAACGCTAGTTGCATATACTAGGTCCCTTTAAATCAAGAACTTTCCAATATTTTTTTTTTATTTTTTACATGCATATTTAAATCATAAATTTACATCAAATTTTAAAATTCCACGGTCAATTTTAAACAACTCATTTTTCAAAACCCTATTTACATATACTAGGTCCCTTTAAATCAAGAATTTTTCTATAATTTTTTGATTTTTTTTACTTGCATATTTAAAATCAAAAATTCACATTAAATTTAAAAATTCATTAATAATTTTAAAAATCTCATTTTTCAAAACCCTAGTTACACATACTAGGTCCCTTTGTTTGCTTGAGGTATCACCTTATATCTAAAATCAAATTCCACATAAAAACAACAAAAAAGGATCTCATTTATTTACATGTATTTCTTTTAAGTAATAAGGAGACCTTCTTAGTCCTATCATGTACATGAATGATGAATTTTACCATATGTTAGTACAAAGATTCATTGATTGCATTCCATACATCCCTTTCATAATATGGGATGATATTAAGAGAGTTATTGTTAAACATGTTAAGATACCTCTTGCCTCACCTCCCTTGGAGCCTTTATCTTGTGTTGAGTTATGTTGCACGGTCTATTTCACTCTTCCACAAGCCACTACCCATCACCAAATAGCCTATTTGACATCCTCTTTCCCTCCGCTCCCTCGACCTATCAATTATCTATGCTCTCTTCCCATAGCTACTATTAGTCCTATATGGATAGTAGATAATGAGGTTATAGATGTTACTCGACATGTTATCATGCCTCCCCCACCTATTCAAGAGCCCCATTGCCCTCCTATTCCTTCCCATCCTAGGCCCAACCCACCTACATAGGTAGATCTACACAAGGCATATAATATTGTTGATCAGTTGAGAAACACACTAGCTAAGATTTCCATGTTAAAATTGTTTAATAAAGTCAATGTGTTCAAAGACATTTTTTATCAGGCACTCACTCAGACTTTTATGCCCATTAATTCAGAGCCTTCTTATTTTTCATCAGTGGTCAACCCATTAAAAACTATCAAATATGTTATTTGTTTTGATTATGAGAACATGCCATCTCAAATAGTTATTGATCAAAATGTACATTGTTCATATAAGATCAAGTTAAAACTAGTATAGTTAAGAGAGTTCTAGTTGATAGTGGTTTTGGACTTAATATATGCAATATTACATTCTTACAAACCATGGGCATCGATATGGCATCCATACAAAAATCAGATAAGAATATTAGAGGGTTTGATGATATACCATAATAGACATTGGGCACCATTGCTTTGGATATCATGGTAGGGCCCAAAACCATCTCTACATAGTTCCAAGTCATGTCAGGTCCTCTTCATTAAAATATTTTACTTGGACCACCTTAGATACATGATATGGGGGTAGTTCCTTCTATTTTTCATCAATGTGTTAAGTTTCTCCATGAAGGATACTTATACACATGCCCAGTAGATAACCAACCATTCAGATATTTTCAAATTATAGATTCATCTTCGTCTATTTTTCCAGATGGGACACCTCATATTATAGTTTAGTCATAACCTCATTGCATTTCTCTTGATCAGATACATACATATGAGGTAGGAGAGACTAGCACATCTCACACTTCACTTACAGTTATGTCCCCAACTCCAAATACTCAGCCAATCATATTAGCTTCAGTCATTCTAGCTACTCCATCAATCATAGTTCCTACAATCACTAACAGTAATTCTAGTAATACCAATTGATTTTATAGATACAGCTCCTCTGATAGTTACAATTACTCCAATAGTTACAAATACTCTCATAACACTTCCATCTTCTACTATTATAGTTGATGAGACTCTCATATCACAATTACCCCTTATCATAAATTCTGAGTTACCATATGTACATGATATTCATATAGATTCTCAAGCTACTTTAGATGATGATACGACACCCACATTCACATATGACTATTTGTGTGGATTGAGCTTTACACCAGTTAGCCCAGGAGAGTATCGAGATGACTCTAGAGCTCTCATTACACATCCTACATCACTCTTAGCACCTCACACTACACTCTCAGGGTATAATCCATATTCATGGCCATATATAGATCACATGGCACATATAGTTCATATGGTTACCTCTATGGATATAGAGCAAGTCATTAAAATTTAGGCAGGCAGCACACATCATCCGCCACATATTATACTATAGATTTTACTTGATCATGGATTAATTACACTACCTATAGTATGACACATATCTATTAGTAGGTTATCATGGCAAGATGGTCACCCATTTTGTCTTTTTCATAGGATCATAATCTATGATACAAATTCATGTATACATTTACAGTAGAGATTAGATAAACTACAAGTTCAGGGTATTATTCAGATTAGATCACTGCCAGCACCAATTTCACCACTACCACTAAATCCACCTACTACCATATCTAAACATCCTAGAGGCGACTTAGCATATTCACCACTAGAGCAACCTTCAACTCACCATTGACAGGGTGACACCATTACAAGTGCTAGATCTTCGACTACACAAAGAGCACATATCTTATTGAAACCTAAGGAGATAGCCACCATGCATACAGAATATATGGCAGATGATGATACTTATGATGATAATCTTGAGGCATTTTATGATGGCCATGATCCCTTACTCCATCTCTATCCCTAGCGAGCTCCATCTTTGGACCTTTTACCCCCTTCAGCCTAATATTTTACATCATTATATTAATATTTCTTATTTTAAATTACTTGTATATAGCTTCCTTTCAATTACTTGTACATAGTTTATTTTTGCTTACTTGTGCATAGCTTCTTTTAAAATTCTTGTACATAGTCTCCTCATGATTAATTGTACATAGCATATATCAAAATACAAAAACATTCAAATATATCAAAATCCAAAAACATTCAAATAATTCAAAATTTCAAAAACATTTCAATTGTATGTATTATCCATGCTTTACATTTCTACTACCATGCTAGACTTACATTTTCTATTCTATGTTATTATTTGTCAATTTATCTACATTACCATGCTTCACTTGATCTTCTTTGAGTGTGTGTAGTGACATTTAGATCCATGATTGCTTCACTCTACCCATTGAGGGGGCATCCTACTTCTACATTCAAGACATACATCGATATATTTACCCACTAGGGGCATATTCTATATGAACACACCATCCAGGTTATGTCATTCTGACACCACATCCTCTAGTTATCATGATGATGTACATTATTTACTATCTTACACAAATTATTCTATAGATATTTCACTAGTATATATCACTTGTGCATTTCTTAACATATACCTAGTCTTGTACTCCATGTTTTGTATACTTTCACTTATTTCTTTGATTAGTTAGATGCGATTATATATCTAGTATATTACATGCCTTCCTTTTTTGCTTTGTGCAACTAGATGTGATTACATTTCTCAATTCTTGTTATATGTCTTGTGTGTGCTTTAGGACATTTGACAATGTCCTTTGCCTAGACTCTTATATGTGATTGTGGATTTCATGCCAACCTTGCTTGTTTCTAATTATATGTATATGAGGAATTTGAACATGCCTTGTATGCTTGCTTTTCAGTTTGAGTGACATGTCCTTATGTCCCTTGTTTGCTTGGCCTCTTGGCCACTTTTGTATGCTTCTTGCCTTGAATGCTTATTTATTTCTCAACTATTTTCAATGCCATGATCCACATCATGCATTATCTTGCTTTTTTGGATGCCATGATGGACATCATGCTCTATCCCTCCTTGACAACTAAAAACTAACACTAACTAGACTTCCAGTTCTAATTAATTATATTGCACATGTTATTACATTATTATATTTATTTAGGCATACCCCTATTGATCTAATAATCTCCATTAAAAACCATGCTATACCTTGAGATATCTTGTCGATTATCATTGTTATATCATGTATTTCATAGAATAACACACTTATAGGGCTCTTTTTTCTAAGGATAATCATTATAGGGTCTGTATTCCTACTCTCAAAAGAGGGGGAAACAAATAAGGGTTTTGTCATAAAGTTTAGATCTCTTACCAGTCAAAAAAATAGCTTTTAGAAAACCTATAATAGTATCCAAACTGCAAATCAGGTAGAATAGACTAGGCAGACAATGATGATCAAGAACAGTCATCAGAATCAACACAGTACAAGAGTGTCAAGATTGGACTATAGCATCGAATGATAGGGTGTCTAATTTTAGTGCTCTTATCCAAATATCAAAAAAACCAAAATTTACAAAAATAGATAGAAAGGTAAGACCAATTACAATTTTGTCAGGTACAATTTATTTCAAAATCAATAGTTTTAGTATAGTTTTTCTTAGAGAATCTAGATATAGGGGGCATCATGTGTGGCATGGTAGCTCTCACTTCTAGTTTTATATTAGGTATTTGATATAACTTCTAGATTATAATCCATGTTTCAAATACCAGTGATTGGGGGTAATGTGTGTGGCACATTTGACTTCTTTTCTTTTCAAGTTCAGTACATTACCTAGGTATTCTCAATAGTTGCATGTCTTATTCCATTTTTAGGTGGTTGGCATCATTTTCAAGTGGCTTCTACATAATTATATTACCTAATTTTGGAGTGGCTTTCATAAAATCCTAATCTCTATCTTTTCCAATCGACCAAGAGTGGCCTAGTTATTAGCACACATTCAACTATCCATGCTACATTGTCAAATTATAGAACATTTAGGGGATTTAGTAGCCATCTCATATGACACACATTTCATACTGATATTAGTTCATAGCTTCACTTCATGGGTTAATGATGGATCCAAAGGACTAGCCAACCCTTGTATTCTTGAGCCACCTATTTATAGGGATTAGACACATAGTCCAAACATCGATCAACACATGCATGATCACATAGCTTCGCTTAGTGGGTGACAATGGAGCAAAAGGGCCAACCTTTGCATTCTTGAGCCACTCGTAGATAATTAAGCACTCAACTCCATTCATGATATTACTCTTAGTATATCATCATTTAGCACATACTCAACATCACTCAGCATCATAATAGGTTTGGTATTGGTCTGTGTACCTGATGAGGTGTATTCATTCCTTTCTCTTCCTCTCTCTCTTACCTATATTTGTACATTCTTATTTTAGATATAGCATATCTAGTAAGAACTGATCTACTCTTTGTTTTCTTTTATAGATTTACACTTCACAATGTTCTCTCTCTTTACACACGTAATATCATACAGCTTCATGAGCTTCACCTTTGCAGGTAAGTTTAGGTACACTTTGTATTTTTCCTTTATCCTAGTATTTCACTTTGATACATCACTAGAATAAAGGGGGGGCATATGTAGTCATATAAAATGTAAAAATTGGTAGCTTGAGTGTGGCTTGTGACACCTAACCCATAGGTCCCTCTTGCTTACTCTCATGACCATTCTAGACACATTTTTGCTTATTCCCAGTCATCTGGAGGCTTCCAAAACCTAATTTTAGCTCATCCAAGATACGTTTCCTATGATGATTCCATCCCCCTAAGTCCTATACCTATAATATAATATCACCCCACTAGGATTATAGCACCAAACCCTAGGGTATCCATTTTTGGTGCTCCTATCTAATTGAATTTTTAGCTCCAATGATCATTTCCTTCCATTTCCTATCCTTCTTCTTGTCAACCTAACATGAATACATTCAACCCATGACAAACATATCTCTATAAAATCCCATTTAAAGTTCATTTATAAAGGGTTGGAAAATATCAAAAAGTAAGTAAGAATACAAGCAAGACTACTCAAGAATATTTCCCTATTCTCTATATACAGTAATCTAATACAACCACAAGCTTATTCAAATTCTTACACCAGTCGCTAGCCACCTTAAGCACACCCAATTTTAGCATTTTTCATCTTCATACACACTATTGCACAAATCACATCAAGTGAGAGAACTACATATGGTTTGATCCCTCTTTGGAGTATTGGTATGTAGGTAGTGTACCCACACAAGAGGTGTAGATACATGTTTAGTGCATCTTACATACACTACCCCCTCTCTTTCTAAAAATTTATCAAATTATAATGGAGTCTAGGGTTTGAATAATAAATCATCTCTATAGGGAGTTCCACAGACATCCAACATCTAAAATTTCATAGGGAGGCTCACACAAAGATAGTAGACAAAACCCAAAAGGCTCAGGGCTCCAGGACAATAGTGGCAGAAGAGGACTATAGCACTAGACCCTAGGGTGTCCTATTTCAACACTCCTATACTTTCACAAAATGAAATCTAGATCCTAATTTTTAACATTATCTTAGTCATGTACAATAAATTCCAGATGTTGTCTCAGCCATCTCAGTCTAGTTTTAGCTAAGTTGTATTTCTCCTCACTTATTACTATTTTTAGAAGGGTTTAAATTATAGATAAATTATATAAATTAGTAACTTAATTATTTCAATATTATTTATTGATTTAATTAACTTAGACCCTTAACTAAATTAGGAATAAAACTCCATTATTCCTAAAATAGTTAAATCAAATACACCTCATTACGTACATGAACCATTGCATAAACCAAGTGACAACCTATGTGTATGCATGTATGTAGTGATCAATAGGTGAATAAATTAGACTGAGCTGGTAACTTGCTCAATTCTCATGTATGGGTGGCTCAAGAACTCAATCTAGTTTTGACTTCATCATTGCCCATCCCTTCTTAGTGGATCATGACCTTTGAATAGATTGGATTGGACTAATAGTGTATCTAACCCTCTCATGTAGGTGGCTCAAGAACTCAAGTAGGCTATGACTCCATCATTTCCCACCCATGTGTAGTATATGCATCTAAAACTAAACTACCTGAAGTAACTATAAATATCTAATTAGGTATGTCAATTTTGTGGCCACTTAGATAAATTAGGTGACTCCGAGCTACTCATAAATGCCAACCATTACAAATGAAGTAAGGCATGAAACTGGTGTGAAACTTGAAATATGATGTTGGGTGTATATATCATACAAAATGACATGGAATTTTTAATTACATCTATTTAATTGGTGTGTAAGTGAGCATATGTAAATAATGTGATGTGCACATACCCCTAAATTTGGTATCTAAGCATATAGATTTTAGATTGAGTTGTAATAAATTGTATCTAGGTATCTTAATTGAATATGGGAATGGTCATGCCATGTATGATGCCCCCAATCTAAGCAAATAGATATGAATTTGAGATAAACTAGTATGAATCTGGCTAAAATTGAGTATAATTGATAAATCTATAATTAAATCTATATAAACCTATATTATCCCTATTGTACTTTTTTAGCCAATCTAGGTTTTTATAAAACTAAGGCTACTAGACAGTAGTGTTATGTCTTTGATAGTATCACCATTTTTAGAAATTTGGTGCTAGTGTCCCAATTTAGGTGCTAGTGTCCTTTTGGTCTAAATTATGTGTAACTATGTTGCTATCTATGTCACTATTTTCCCAATGTGCTTACCTGAATCTAATTTTCTATACTATGAGCCTATGAATTGAAAATGTATTGTGAATGCAATATAGGAGCCTGATATCTATGACAAACCCCTATGGATTCCCCCTCCTTTGAGGGGAGTTGTTAAGCCTATGTAAGAACTATCTTTAAAATAAAAAGCTCTACAAAATGTGTGTAAGTCAGAGCATATATGATAATTGGGTAATAATCCAATATAATATACATACATAATATCTAAATATAAGATAATTTGAGCATAAGTACATAATGTAAGATGTATGTCATGTCTGGGATTCACAAGGGTGTCAAGATAGATATAACAATGTATGTAACAAAAAATCTAAGTAATAATTGAGTATCTACCTAGGGGTATGGGGCATGTTGTCCATCACAACACCCAAGTAGGAAAGAGATATGCATGAGGTCCCTCATCGTATCAAAAATCGGTGTTATAACAAACAAAGATAAATGTCATGTCCATGATGCATATAAGAAAGCATACATACAAATCACATGAGGCACACAAAGTAGGTTAATGGGCCACAATATAAGGGACAAGGGCACATGTCACTGAATTTGATAAAAATAAGACATATAAGGACATGTTTAAAGGTCCACATATGCAATCAACAAGGAATTTGGATTAGAGACACATAGAATGACATGATCAAATTTCCACATGCACAATTAGAAAGGTACACACAAGGACATGGGCACATTTCCAAAGCATACATATTGTGAAAAGAAGTGGTGTAGAGCCAAAGAACAATGGCATATTCAAATGCCCTTGAATAGAAGAAGCATAGAGATACAATCAAGTCTAAATTAGGAAATCTAAAAATGAAACTATGCATGAATATGTAATACAAATCTATGTAAGTGCTAGGATGTACATATGTTGAGTCTAAAGTAGTAATAGTTGATAAAACACTAGGTAAGTGTAACATTATCAATATCAAGATATAATAATGCTAAATTTAGGTTGTAGAGTATATAAAGATAAAACTTGAGAATTGAAACTATGTATAGGGTGCCCCCAAGTGGGTGAATGTGTCAAGTAAAGACCCATATATCAGTGTATATGCCCCTAGTGGGTATATAATAGTAAATCTGGATCAAGGTATTAGACTTGAGTCCTGTAGCAATCTACAAGCACTCAACAAGAATGAGTAAAGCATGTATGTATGATAAAACTAACTATACTAAGATAGCTAGCATATGTAGTGTTTGGAAAATATAAGAAATGTAAACATAGCAATGCATACAATCTATAATTTTGTGTTTTATGAGTAATTATTTAAATGTTTCTATATTTTTGAGAAATTGTATTATTTTTTGTATTTAATGGATATAAGTTATGTATAAACACCATGAAAATGAACTATGTACAAGGAACAAGAGATAAGGAAAGTATGTGCAATAAAGGAAGACTAATACTAATAGATGAGTCTCATGGGAAACTCACTATCAATGTGGCATGTGTCAAAAATAGGATTGGTAATCTCTCATGTAGTGTGATTACTATGTTGTAGTTGAATCATGTTACAATATCAATCTGAGTATTGTTCATCATCAAAATCATAATAACCTGAAATGCTAGAGGGAATTGACTCATACTGTGGAGTTGACCTTTTTAAATTATGCTTTGGAATATTGATTGTGATTTTTCTATTTTAAACTATGTTTATTGTAGGCATATGGTGCTCTAGAGGATCCTTTGCTAAAAAGTTATTTTTGAAAATGTTTGTTAGCTTAGCATGATTTTGACTTTACAACTTATATTCTTGCTCTTTTTGAAACATTTCCTATGTATCTAGATATTTTACCTTGATAAATTGTATCTGTGAATGATGTGCCTTATGATGTTCAATAAATTTGAAACCTCATTGACAAACATTATCCACCGCTAGAATAATAGTAGTGATGTCCTGGGCCTACTTGCCCAAACCTTGACCATGATAATAAAACTATTGTAGATATTTTTAACCAAACCCATACTGCTTTGAAATTTGAGCCTCATTTTGGAGAGGTATATTTGCATTTTTTACTTGCTTTACATGTGTTTTTTTTACTATTTCTTACTTTGATTGTGCTTTTTGAACCTTTTGGTGTTCTGAGTTATACTTTGGTAACCACTTTTGTACTATTTCTAAATTTAACCTTTTTTAAATTTATATATCTAACATTATTTAATTTTTGGATGATGTATCACTATTTGAGTCATTTCTATCCATTATCTATTGTATTTCCTTGTTCAATTATAAACATGAATCAATGTGGTGTCTATGCATTCTATGATATGCATAATAATATCTAGATCTCCTCACTAGGTGTAGAGGAGGTAGGTTAATTAACATAGCTTTCATCATTTGCCTTAAAATATCACTTGAACTCTTATTTAATATTTGAATCACTCGTTGTAGATGTACTTTTTGGTGATTTATGATTTGGATATGAAAGAGTGTTAGGCATAACTATGCTAGGTGCAAATGTATATACATGGTTTATGATAGCATATTCTAAATATTATGTATGTGTAATGTAATTTTCTAATAATGTGACATATTCACTAAATAACTAATTTTGATTATGTAAATTTGATATTATCTTGATCATATTGATAATTTGATCCTTGGCCTCCCCCTATATCTATAACTAGCTCTAGATGGTTATTGTCTATCGAGTTTCTCGAGTCTCTCTCTCTCTCTCTATAATATATATATATATGGCCTTGTGCATTACCCTCTAGTAGCATCTATCTAACTATGGTGGGTATAACATGTAACTTAATCTCCAATATACACTAGAATAGAGGGGAAGGGTCCTTTGATTTATTGAGATCTTATCTATATATGGTACACAACTATCTATTCTATCTAATCGTAGAGTCTCACAAGTGCAAACCCTAGTTACTTTTGATTAAACATGTAGGCACATAACTAGCAGGGAAGAGGTGTGAATAGGATGAGTATGGAGATTAATTAAAATGGCATAGGCTACATCATCTCATGGATGAGTGATAGCATGGACCTTATTAGATGGAAAGTAGTTATCACCCTCATGGATATGAGGAGGAGAAGGAGATTCTTTCATGTGCATAAGATATGACATTGAAACTTGAAACATAGGTGTTAGCTTATGTAAGAGAATCTCTATGTATAAGGGTTTGTTTCTTAATTAAATTTTTCATAAGATAATAATAATATGCTAAATATATAATGAAATATGACATATATTACAATTGATATAAAACATCATCTCTACATGTGTTTATGTCTTTTTTGAGTTCATTCTGAATTAGAGGAAACAAGCATGTAAATGAAAGCATTAAAATTTGCAACAAAAAGTGATAAACTTATTCTATCATGATTATCACAATTATATCAAAGAAAACTTAGAAGATATATGGATATAAAATCTGAGTGTGGGTCTTAGAAGGCTAGAAACATAAACCCTAGGGTTATCTAAGGTTAAGTTTTGTACAATATTCGAAGTAAGTTAGGTTCACCAAAAAATTTAACCTTTTAGGACTTAGTGGATGTAAATCTTATGTTTGTTAAGGAATGAGTAGACTAAATCATGGAAATAATATGAAATAAATATAGCCATTGATTTGTTATATAATTGACTAGCTTTGACTTTTCTAAAAATAGTAATAAATAGTGCAAGTAAGAACTTAGCTGGAAAACAACTGAGACAGATGATCTAAGTGTTAGAAATTGAGGTGAAAGATGGTCTGAGTATCACAAACTAGATCTTATTGTTAGAAACCTTCTTGGATAGTAGTTCCATAATTGGACATTAGCACCATTATTGGAAATATGGTGGTAGTGCCCTGATATTGGCAGTAGTGTCCTTTGTGTAAGATTATCCTGAGCTTCTAGGTGAAGTTGTATCTAGATATATGAGGTTTTTTATTAAGTGCATGAGTTATGAAACCCTTTATGTTTCATGTAATCACTATTTTATTGATCAAACCCTAACTCTCCATGTAATTAGTGCATCTGATTGATATGAGCTGAAAGTGTGTTTTGTTAGTAGGGTAGGCCAAACATCCTCAAGACCCTATTGTGATGAGATTTACCTACAAACCAATACTCTAAGGAAGAATCAAGACTTATGTATTTATCCTCACCTAATTACTAGTGCAATCATAAGTGTAGCTAGTATAATAGTGGCCTTGAGTGCCTCGAATGTGTTTAAGACTAAAAATCTAGGTAATTTGAGTTTAGGACTATTGTAGATGGTAGTATGTAGAAGTATGGAAGAATATGGATTGATAAAATTAATTGTGCACAACTTGTTCTGAGTTTGAATGTGCATTTTGCATTTGATTTTCATCTAGTGGTTAGAGGGTTAAAATTCATGTATTTATATTATTCTAATGCTTGTGCGGGTGATAAAAGAGGTATCGACCGACCCTAGGAAGTTCTAGCTTTGAAAAGATATCTATTTTAGAAACAAAGAGGTAAAGTAAATTAGCATTATTTTTGTGACACTAGTGCCATGTGGTCCTAGTGTCCTTATTATGGTGATAGTGTCCATCTAGTAGAACACTAGGCACGAAGGGGCATGATCAAGAAATGAGGGTTTAGGACTATTCTAGGGATGACTAGAGATGCCTATGACTCGTACAAAGGATGGATAAGTGTGAAAATAATTTTTATTTTAGGTTTTTAGTTGAAATAATGATTTCTAGACATTATAGAGAAATTTGATCATCCTTTACTAAATTTTACTGAGAAATAATGTAGGATGTATCTTTGACTTCAGGGCTTCAAATTAAATTCCTGATTTCCTTGCATAGAAATATTTGTTTGCTTTTAATTTATTATTTTTTCTATAACTATATTTTGGCAATTGTAAAACTCATACGAACTATAATTCTAAGAAAAAGTAGTCTTTAGTTTCACCTGAGCCATGGTGTGAGGGGTAATACTTCAATACTCAATCCATTAGATAGCACTATATACGGGTTTTAGTTTCTACGTACCTCATAATATATTTTAAATGTCTAGGTTTTTACTTTTCAACCATAGGAAGCCTTTTGATCATTTGGTTTCATAGTGCGTCGATAAGAAGTTAATCCTTGAAAGTTACTTTAAACATACCTTGAATAGTTGATAGTGTGGCTATAGCATGGTGGAATCCTTTTTAGTTGGTTCCCTTTTGGGCCTTATTTGCTATTTATGACTAAGATAAATATATTTGATAGCCTACTATTTAGACATACCTTGTCTAGTTACACCCATTGTATCTTACCTTTTAGAAATTTGCATGATTTTATCTTATTCCACTCAATAATATTAACTATTGAATTAATCTAAGGAATAATGATAGATTAATTTCAAACCATATATAACATATTCACATTCCTTTGATCTCTTCTAAAATGGACATAATAGATATTTTTGATCAATATGATGATGTAACTATTTAAATTTATGTAAATGTTAAATATGGTGTTCATCATGAACATGATAATTAAGCTAATGAAACTATGCAATACAATCTTGAGATATTTGATATAATTGATCCTAATGAGGTTAATGTGGTAGATCCTAAGTAAGTCAAAGAATTGTTTAAATTTTGTCAAGTACTTTGTCAATGTCCCAAATAGGTGGATAGGGTTTTCCAATTACTCCTAGCATAAAATACTACACATCAAGCTAGGATTGCATCATCTCAATAAAAATAATAGGAGGTGCCTTTCATAGTTTTTCATACTCCCACTTGAGGTGTTCTAGTTACTAATATTACCTATACTCCTATATCAACACCTCTAGTTACATATGTGACATCATCCCTAGGTATGGGTGCATCATAAGGTTTTCAACATATTAACATATCTTATTTTACACAAGCATCATACAAGCCTCCTTTGATTACTACACATGGTCCATCACTAACCTCATCTAATGCACACCCTCTTAAACAAATTATTATAAAACTACATGCTAAATTATTGCAATTAGAGCAAAGTTTCTCTAGATCTAGTCATTTAATGGATTCTCATAATTTTATCCATAATCCTTTGACACCCAAGATAACATCTTACCAATTACTATTAAGCTTTGTAACTCATAAGCTACCATCATATGAAGGTGAAGGTGACCCTTAACAACATTTTTTATCGCTCTATGTAACATGTTTTGACTATGCTTACAATGATAGATTATTAAATAAGCTCTTCCCATGAAGCCTTAAAGAATATGATTTATGATGGTTCTATGATCTATCTTATGCACAAATTTCCAAACTCAATCAATCTAATGAACAAATCAGTAAATATGTTCTTCAATACAAAACTATGCTAGTTAAGATGACCAATTCTATCATAGATAATGAAGTATTAGATATATTCACACAATTTTTTCTAATACCACTTCAAGAGAATATCATGTTCAATAATTCAAATCTTTTGATGAGTTATGCCATATAGTTATAGAATGAGATGTCATGCTCATAGCTTTGAACAAACTCAAGTATGAACCAAATGCTCCATCTAATTCAAATATTAATTTTCAAAGCAAACCAAGCTAAATAGTCAAATATAATGAAATAAATAATGAATCACATGTAATAGTGAATGCAGTATCATAACCAACGAACAAGCTTCAATTAACATCTCCACCAAGGAGTAAATTTTCAAGGTTACCACAACCTCATCATGTCTTATTAGAAAGCTAGTTTATTACAAACTCATATCTCTGCCTCCACCATTAGAGTTTGATATGACCAAGCCTCAACACAAATTATTTGATATTAATGCGTATTATGACTACCACGGATGTATTGAATATTCTACAAACAATTTTTATAGGCTAAGGCATAAGATATAAGAACTTATCTCTGATAATATTATTAAGCTAAGCACACCCATAGAGGAGGCTAGACAACAATAAAATGACAATGCCAAACTAAAAATAATTATTAATCCATTTTCAAACCATGGTATAGTAGAAAACACATATAATTTAGATGTACATCATGCATAAAATACACATCCTCATAACATATGGGCATCCAATAGATGGTATTATTTATATACTCACAAGCACATCAACACCATTTCCTATGATCACATTTGATGATAGTGATATTATTGATGATGATTTAGATAAACACGAACTATTTATTTGAGCTTATATCAATGAAAAACCTATACATAGTGTCATGATTGATAACGGGTCAAGTGAAAGTGCATGTATAATGACACTTCTTCACACTCTTGGATAGTATTTTTTTTTCAAATGAAGCATTTCACATAATTAGTATGTGCATGATATGTATCATGGAACCATAGACATATGTAATAGGTACATAGTAGTGCATGATAAGAATCATGGCACCATAGTATCTAATAATGAACATGTAACCAAAGTCACATAATATCACACAAGAAGGCCTAAACACCACAAACAAGGGACATGTAAAATGTCACATAACATTACAAAGTTTGCATAAATGTCACACATAAGGTCCAAAGGCTAAATACAAGGGACATGTAAATGTTTCACAAATATAGAACGCTAAAGGCCCCACACACATGGCACGATAATGATATACAAACAAGAGGATGTATGTTTAAAATACATAGGGCTAAGGGATGCATTCAAAAAACAAGCAAGTTAAATCATGATATGTAATGAGGTAAACATATAGAGAAAATGAAGTTAGCATATTTAGATCATATGTATTTATGTTCATGTTATCAAATAACATATTCATCATGATACATCTAAAGTATGAATGAATAATAAGACATTTATTGTTGTTATAGATCACATGGAAAATAGGTTGTGGATAAATACAACCCGTAAAAGTGTTCATATAAAATGATGAGATGCTCCCAACTAAGCAAGGTTGTTAGGTAAAAGGCTGGCCCAACACTAAAACCATGTAAAAATATGTTTTATCTTGAAATTTGACTAATGTTTGAATGTGTTCTATTTTGTGAAAAAAATATGTATAAGAGGTCCATGTGACTATGGTTCATTCATAAATAGATATTTAAAATGCACATGTATAGGTCCTCAGTAGGAGGATGGGTGCACAATGCAATGATATCTATCTAGTGTGACTTTGTCTAGGTTGACTATATATATAAATTTTTTATCAGGATAACTTCTTTTATGTATGATTATTTCTTAGTTCAATAAAAAAATGTCATGTTTCACATTTAGATACCTTGTGAGAAGCATTATCTATTTAAAAATTAATTTAATATACTATGTACTAAACATAAAGATAGATGGCATATGAAAAGATATAATCCAACAACATGAGAATGTGCTTGTAGGTCCTGATTTTAGATTTTTGAAAAAATTTTGAATTTTTTGTACTTTTTAGAATATATGAATATTTTTGCATTTTTCCATATTTGAAAATTAAAATATGTATAAGAAAAAGCATTGTAAAATAAGGTAAGCAACAAGGTTTTGAAAATAGAAGAAGGAGTGGGGTATTTAAACAACCCTCAACAAGATGTTAGGGTAAAGCATGGCAAGAAGGAAGGCAAATTAAATTCCCTAGACATAAATGTATATTGAAATGTAGAAAAGATGGAAAACATGGTCATATGAATTCATGTAAAATTAGATAGATGTGATCATGAAAATATAGATGTGAAATAATGAACAAATAAGTTGCCATAAAGGGGGAATTTAAGTGGGATTTTCATACATGAGATAAGCCTATATGAGCAAAAATTAATTTTAGGTCAAAAATACAGCTTCAAATAATTTAAAATGATTCAAATTCAATTATTGGTATATATTATGGGGTCATATACACTCACTTGTGAGGTAAGGGATGTGTCCTAAAAGTCATCATCTCAAAATAAAAGTTAATTATATCATGTGTATCAAGATGTAAACATTGAATATCATACCATATGTGAAAATATATGTCATCATAGTAAGACATTTATCATTCAAATCATGTATGTAACATAAAAATCCTATGCAATAGTTAGTGCATGATATGAATCATGGCACTCATTAAACTTAAAAATATCAACAATAACACAAACACAACAAGCATAATGTCAAAAAATAAGGCCAAGGGACGTGTTTGAATATCACATAAAACATATATCTAAGGGCCAAAAATAATGGGCATGTTCAAATGTTGCACAAAACATAGGCCCAGGGCTATAAGCAATAGTCATGTTCAAATGTCGCACATACCAAACAATGATATCATGGAAATGTTCAAGAAATTTTCATGCAAGGGCCAAGGGCCATACACAATAGATGAGAAAAGTCTAATCTAGTGTGCACAATTAATAGCATCAATGGATCATAAAACTATAAATATAGTTTACACCATGTATATGTAATGTGATTGTATCCTAGAAAATAACAAATTTATGTACTCAATGTAAGATAGAGATGTTGACAAGGCATTTTAAAGAGTAATATAGATCAACACAATATAGGATTTATATAATAGTAACATTAGTAAATACTATAACTTTTAGATAAGATTCCCCTAGCATGGCATGCCCTATGGCTAAAGGCAAGTCCAATATCTTAGTCTATATGAATTTTGTATGTCTTACATTACACTCATAAATACCAGTGAAATGCATGTGATAGAAAAATAGTATACTATAATCTACCAATAATGAGATAAATAACATATGAAAATGATGTAAAATATATTTTTAATCATGCTCGAGTCCTGATTTTAGATTTTTATAAAATTTTGAAGGTTTTTATATTTTTTCCATATTTGAATTTTTTTTTACTTTTTTTATTAATTTTGAAATAAGAATACTAGAGAGTGGTAAATAAACTATGGGCTCAAAAGAAGAAGAAAAGTGGAAAAGATTCTAACAATCTGCAACATGTCTCAAGGTGAAGTATGCACTAAATATGATGGCATGGACATGAATGAGCAAAATTTCCTTACTGTATAAGTGAATAGATATGTAGAGGAAATGATTGTACATCCTCATGTCATCAAATGTACATGTATCAAAGTATGTAATCACATGTATGAGCAATATGGTACCTAAATAAAATATTTTTATGAAAACTATTATTCTGTAAACTAAAATTTAATGCAATATCAAAAAAAATGAATGCATTAAGGCTTTGTTTACTCAATTTTCAATGTAACCGTGTCAAAATGTTATAGGTACTAACAAACTATCTCAAGATAGTATAGATAATTAATCCTAATTATTTTTGGTTGGTATTGTCTATGATATAAAAATATAATTTTCTCTAGTCAAACTGATAAAATGACATGTTAAATGGAAAAATATGGTAGAATAGGTCACTATGTTGGACTCTTCAAACCTAAGAATTGTAAAGGAAGAGCCAGAGGCCAAAAAGACACAAAGATCCAAGGGCTAGAAGATTGATCAAATTTATCACATGTTTAAAAAATAGAATAATAGCATGATGAAGTAATCAAAAAGGTATGTACAATTATTTTTTTATTTTTTTATTATTTTAATATTTTATAATTTTTTATATTAAAAAGTGTTAACCAATAACTTCATCCATAGGATGATCCCATGGAGTCCCTACATAACATATGTAATCTCCTTTTGAATTTTGTGTTAAGACACCAATTGGAATGGATGATGATGTGTAGGTCTTATGTCATCAAAAGGATCATATCAACTCTCTATATAATCATGATCATAATTATCTTATTATTCCTAAATTTATGGTATGCCACTCTTATCATTATTTGTATTAGTATATGTCAAATCAGCTGCACCATACTGTGGTATTGAAAAAAAATTCTTTTACTTTGTCATCTGTGGTATATCATGTGCTTTTGTTGTGATGGTACTATTTGTCTTTGTTGGAATGTTAACTAAATAAAAATGTTTGTTTGTCTATGCTTGCTCTATAGATTTGTGGTCTTTTGAAATCATAACCATTGCACTTTCATGATCAAATGTGACATAGTCATAATCTTTACCCAATGTTTCTTCATTGCTCTTATCCATGATCTTCCTAATTTAGTATTATATTGGGCCAAATTAAAACATATGTTAAATACCACTAAACATGTTTTTGGAAAAAGTTTAAAAGATATCTCAATGGATCCAATAAATGATTGAGATGAATTAGTATTATTTAAATTCTCCTTACCATATCCAAGAAATTTTATGAGTGTCATGTTGAAAACATTCATGTCAATAGTGTTATCAGCCATAACATTTGTACATTACTTTTCATCTATGAGGGGTTAAGAATAAAAGGCTCTAATAATGATGAACACTTTTTGTTTAATTCCTTTGAAACCACACTTTTAACATTATCTTTTTTAGGTATATCTTGATTTTGAACCTCTTTTGTTTGGAACCCTTTCTTAAGGATGCCTTCTTGCTTATCTTGAATTGTTTTTGTAACTTATTTAAATGTTCTTTTAGTAACTTCTCTTTTCTTATTTGTTCCCTTTATTGATCTATTTTTTTCCTTTGTAATATTTCTTTTTTACAACCTTTATTTTTCATCTTGTTCCCTTTGTAACCTTTTTTGCTCTAATTTTGACTTTTGAAGATTTTCTTGCTCTGATTTTTCCATTGGTTCTACTTGAAATTATGTCTTACGAGATGTAATCATAGTAGGATTGGGTATCTTGATTGATTTGTCTAGTATAGGATCACCACTATCAATGACATTTTGTATTTTCATCTTCAAAACCCAACAACTATATTTATGATGCCCATAAATTATATGATATGCACATTAGTATTTTTATCTACTTAGAAGATGCATAGATGTGATCAACTTATTTTAAAACATTTCTCTTATAATTTCACTTGAAATCTTATTAGTCATTTGTACATTTTTTATATCACAACTTATAGATGTATGTTGATTTTTAATCCATACTTGAGAAGATATCTTTTGAGGAACAAAATAGGTAGATAGAAATGAAAATATATGATTAAAACTAGCATACTCTAGATTATTTACGTATGTGATTTTATTTTCCAATGATGTGATCCTTGAACTAAAATATTGATTTTACTTTTGTAACTCTTTTATGAACTTTCTCATGGTGACTATTTGATCTTGAAGGGCATCACAAGTGCAAGCCTTAGGTACTTTTGATTGAATATGCATACAAACACCATCAAGAAGATGTGTGGGAGGTGGATGGGGTTGAGGAAGGACATGTTGGTTTCCTTCATGATTGGGTGGCCTAACTCTTCGATTGTTATCAACATGAGCCACATAATTTAGTACAAGCCATGGGTGAATAATGGGAGTGGGATGATAACTTTGACAATATTGAGGCCTAAGAGGAGGAACATTTAAAAGGTCTTGATATTCCTCATTGATTTTTTGATTCTTATTGGATTTAATTCATTGTATTACATGACTTTTAAAGATGTTCCTTATTAGGGTAAAATAACATATAATGAAAAGTATGAAAGCTTGAAGTAAAAAAATCACATTCGGTATAGCCATATGTGCTTTAAAAATTGAAAAACAAGTAATAAAAATCTGAAATTTAGATCTTTAAAAAAAACTATGTATACATATTAGTAAATTCTCTTGAAATCCAAGGTCAAAAGAAATTGCATTTAGTATTAGATATTAGAATCAAGGTCCAAAGAAAATTATTTTAGTGTCAAATATTAAATATTAGGTCAAAAGCAAATTATTTTAGTGTCAAATATTATATCCAAGGTTGAAAGAAAGTTATTTTAGTGTCAAATACTTAGTAATTTATCTAAACCATAAGACAATTTTTTTGAAGCAATGCTCAAATTAAATGTGTGGGTTTACCAATATATTTTATTAGAATTTGGAAATAATTGGTGTATTAACTCAAATTATGATAAAATGAATATAAAGGTATAAATTTTTGTAAAACAAATTACAACTAAAAAAATGGAAGTGTTGATACTAAATATGAATTATATAGCACCTCAATCTCATATACTTGGCAAGTACTTCTCATTATTGTACCCTTCAGTTCCTAGAACTTCTCATCGTCAAAAGGCTTGCATCTACTATCTCTTGTGCCTATCACTTATCTCTTAGTCTGACCATATGTTATTCTAATGACCAAGCCTTCTATGCTTCTCAAAATTTTATAAACCTACTTATTATCATCCTCTACAAGTTTTAGACCTATACCTATTTTCCAACTTCCTAGACACTTTCATCCCAACTAGACACCTATGTTGATGCAAGTGTCATGTGCCAAACTAAATGTCCAATGCCCTAAAGTCAATGAAATTTACTATTATAACATGTCCTTATGGTTAGCCTTATTTCTTTAGTGTGATATATTTCATGAAAGGATTGGTATATATATAAAATTAACCCTCATTCATTCTTCACTTAGCAACTCACAAGGTAACTTACCAAAAGCACTCAATCAAACATTCAAGAGATCAAATCTACCTTATTCATCCCTATTTCCATAAGATGCATAGGATTAGTATCCTTGTAGGTCTAAATTACTGAAAGATCATTTCATGAGCCATATTTGTCAAGTTACAAGCTAGGTCACTCTATGTACTTATTTATCACATATTACATCCTTATGCACACACAAGCCAAAATGTAAGGGAGAACTACATAAGTCTGAGGCCCTATTTAGAGTATTGGATATATAATCAACACCCATTAATATAGGGGTCTTCGAGGTAGCTCAAAATTATGTGCCCACTAACCCATTTTACCCATAGTCACTCCAAAGGTGAGGAAGTTAGGGTTTGATCATTTTACAATGAGTGATAGTCTATATGTGTGATCTGAACAAATCATAATAAAGGTGATAAAAAACCAATAAGGATCCAGGTGGTCCCATCTAGATCTAGTCACTATTTTATAGTGGACACTTGCATCCAACTCAACCACTAGCATCAACACAAATGTCCAGATCTAACGTAAGCATCTGACATAAAATGCAAAAAATATAAAATTCGATAGTCATTCTAGGATCTTGATCTAGTCCACTTCTATCATGTTTCATATCATATCTACATGTACATAATAAACCAAGTACTATTATGTTTCTATTTATTGCAATATCAATCAATATTTGTACTTACTGTTTATAGCATATCTCAACATTTAAATTTAAAATATTGTTTATCTCAATTTATAATTAATTGGCATGTTATAGATCTAATTATCACCCTTGTGCTTATTCATTTATATATTCTTAACTATATCTCCAATTGATTCATTTCAATTTAGGGTTAAACATTTGGTGAACCTGACTCTTTATGCAAACCCTAGCTTATCCTAGGCTTTTCAACTTTATGAGTTTTTTTATTGTTATATTTTTCTAGCTTTACTCTATCATTTGTATGCAACCTAGGCATAGCACTAGATTAGATTTTTTTTAATTTAACACCACCTTGTCCATGTAAGATGGCTTAAAATAATGAAGTAACAAACCTTATACCTAATTAAGATGCTAATAAGTAAATTGAACAACATATTGAAGTGTTAAAGTGGGTCATAATGAAGATCAACTGGATAGGGTCAAATGCATGGAGATGAATCTATATGGAGTAGTGAAACTTGAAGAACAATCCAAAGGAAGAAGCTAGTCTTCACAATAAGAAAAATGTATTAAGAAGCATTAGCCAAAATGTGCATAGGAAGATGCATTATATAGTGAGGAATTAGGTCACCCAAAAACATAATTAACTCAACTCATAGTTTAGAAAATGACTTAAGGTATATTTCTCCTAATGACCTATTATTAACCTAAGTAAGCTAAATAAGACTATGTAGACAAAATCCAGTTGGATACAAGTCTACTCCAACACACCCTTAAGTGTAGCTTAGGTGGGTATAAGAATTGGGTCTTGGCACAAAGCCCTGATGAGGTACCCAAATACATAGAGATGATTCTGAGAAGAGGAAGAAGATGGAGTTGCTCGAACCCCAAGAAGAGCCCACAAATGAAGATACTTTCTCTTAATGAAAGGTTTGGTGAATATCTTAGTAACTTACTCTATTTTTTTGGTGTAGTGGAGAAAAATGATTTTCTCATGAATGAGTTCTTAGATGAAATGCATGTGAATTTAGATATGTTTGGTCCGTTGATGGAGGACCAAATTCTTAAAAATCTAGATAGTGGTTTGGTTGTCCCAAAAAATGATTTTTGGTCATCAAAACTAGATCCTAAACTTAGTGAAAATCCCTTAAATATAAATAGCCTTAGTGGTAGCATTAACAACTCATTTGTATTGTATCTTTGTAGAAGATAAAGTAATAGTGTTCTACTTTTTACTTGACCAACTAATCAGACCTAAACTGAGGGAAAAACTATAGTTGAAAGTAGACTTGGGATTTTAAATGTCGCCAACCTAATCTAAACCTATATATCCAATTAAGTCAATGTCGATGTTCATTCCATACTGAATCCCAAAAGTATGAGTATCCTAAATGTAGAGGAGGATTAGCTTAGCTTCTTTCTAGTGTAGCTCATGTGGTTCCTGCATGAATATGGAGAGCATGACCACTGCATATGAAATGTTAGGTTTAGTGTGTGTAAGGTATATGAGACTACCAACAAGTTGTTGATACAAGGAAGCATAAACCAAAGGATATGGGAAACTAGCCTCAATCTTCACACCAAATATAAAAGGAGTCAGAGTTGGCTTATAGTCAGTCATGCTAAATTGTGCAAATAAATCAAGAGCAGACTTAGATTATGAAATAATGATTTTCAAGTCTAACTGAGAGAATTTAATCCTAATGTAATAGTGCAACAATCCCAATTCAGTCATTAAGAACCTATTAGACAAAGTGTTTTTCACTATTGTGATGGTGGATGGAGAATTCCCTATGATTAATATGTCATCTATGTATAGAAATAAAATTAATAGTGAGTCATCCTACCATAAAATATAGACATTTATATCTAAATGGTATTTGATGAACCCAACAAAAAGAAGAAAGGAGTCCATCTTGGCATACCAAGCATGAGGTGCTTGTTTGAGGCCATGTGTGTGTGTGTGTGTGTGTGTGTGTGTGTGTGTGTGTGTGTGTGTGTGTGTGTGTGTGTGTGTGTGTGTGTGTGTGTGTGTGTGTGTGTGTGTGTGTGTGTCTACATATATACATACATACATACATATATATATATACATATATATATATATATATATGTATATACATACACACACACACACACACACACACACACACACACACATATTTGAATTTTGGAAATTAAGGAAGAATATTCCACAAATCCCTGTGCTTGCTCCATGTATATTTCCTCTTTGAGGTCACCATAAAGAGAGGCACTCTTCAAATCCATGTGATGAACATCCTAGTGATGTGTTGTGGAAATGGTGAGAATGAGTTAGATTGAGCTCATATTGATGGATAAAGAGGGAACACATAGAACATCATAAAATGTCTCATCATTCACTTCAATAGATCCTCTCCCACTAACTTTTGTGAAAGTATCATCACCCAATAGGATGGAAGGCATAGAACAAGGCTCCAAGGATGAGAACATGTCTTATGATGAATCCATGTGGTACAAGGCACCATAATTAATAACTCATGTGGAAGGCTTGGATACAATTGCGACAAGTATTTTTCCCTTATATTTTCTCTTCTTATTATCTTCAGCCTTAAAAGACCCATGTGTTGATGAACTCTAAATAGAAGAATCAAGGACACTGATATTATGTTTCTCAAGCATTTTTTTTTAGTTAGTCAATTTTCTTATTCATGCATTTGGACTCATCAAGCCCATAATTCTTGCAATAGCCACATGTGAGTCCTTCTTTCTTACGTTTCCCATCTGAAGAGGAGGACTATTTTGATGTTTTTTGCTTAACATCAGATTTTTGACCCTTTAGTTGCTTTGGTTATTTCATTTTATATTTATTCTTCTTATTTTTGGAATCCTTCTATTTGTCATGACTCATAAATAATAAATGAGATTTAGAGGTCTTTAGTGTACCCATTTGAATGAGCTTGTCTTGCTCTTGAGTCAATTCAATATCAAAATCATCTAAGGATGGCATTATCTATGTAGCTTCAAGGGCATGCTTGGTGGTATAGAAGGTAGAAACAAATATAGAATAATTAGATCCTAATTTGACAAGGATGTAATTAATCAATTGATCATCTTTTTTTCAATGTTGCATAGTTTCAATTGTAACCTAAGTGATTTGAACTTTATGAAGAAGTCTTGTATCATATCAAAGTCACCTGGACTCAAATTGATGAGCTCATTCTCCAACTCATGACCCCTCATTTCATCCTATTTTCCAAAGAGTTTATCTAATAAGGTTCACACTTGATTTGGATTGGTTGCATATTTGACATGAAAAATCAAGTTGGAAGATAGATAGGCACAATAGACTGTAGGCTTCGTCACTTTGCTTATACCACTTCACCTTCTTTACCCATCATGATTTTGTATAAGCCTTTACTCCTCAAGAGTATTTTTACTTTGACTTTATACTCGTGATAGTTGAAAGGTGTAAGAAGTGAAATTGAACTAAGATCCTGGTTTAGAAAGGAAGTATATGCTAAATTGTGTGAGCTATAAATTGGTAATATGACACCCCCTTGAATATACATAGGTTAAAATTGATAAGGCACGAGAATAGAACCAATGTGAAGATCTTGAAAAAATATGAAATTTTTAAAAAAATGGCACCTTGAAAGGACCAACAGGCTCAAAGTTATGCTTGATTGAAGTTTTATGTGACAAGGTAATTCTCCACTTTGTAAATTTTGAAAAAAATGTTAAGTGTTAAAAACATGGAATTAGGTGCTAGAGTTAATCCTCCATTAATATCAATCCAAATTTAGTCCCCCTTTATGTGACCACACCATATGACCAAGGGGCTAAGGGGTAAGATGAGGTCACTCTCAAAATGTTCCTTTTTTGCCAATGAAATGTGTCACAAACTATTGGCTTAGATTTGATGTCTTCTAGACCATCACAAGTAAGCATAACTACACAAGTGATTCAATGGGAGGTGGAGTTTATGGGGTTGTTGTCACCATTGATAGGTTCCATGAGGGTTATTAACATCACTGTCAGGTTCTATGGGGTGTGCTTGCACCACTATCAAGTTCTATGAGACACTACCATTAGGGTCTTAGGGGGGTACTTGTACCACCATTTTGTTTTTTGGGGTGATTTCACCACTGTCAAGTTCTATGGGGGGTTTCTACACCACCATTAGGTTTTAGCAGGTGTGTTGGCACCATCATCAATTCCATGAGTCATGTCGACACTCTTGTCAGGGCATGTTATTATGGTAACACATTGATCAAGGTTTACTAGAGGTGTTAGCATGCAGGTCTAGATCCACTAAATGTGTTCATATGGGCCTCATATTTTGGAGGGCATACTCATAGGGGTCTTAGGACCCAATGCCCATTCAAGCAGGGTCATCAAGATCTAGAGGCACAAAATTCCATCAAGTTTAAAGAAAGCCCAAATCTACAAATTTGGAGCAATTTATTCTAAGAGATACCCATTTAGTTTCTTGACAAACCTAGAAAAATCCAAAATGGTTTCTGTTGATAGTCATTGAATGTATGGATTTTTGTAGATTCCAAGAAAATGCCTTTAAACCCTCCAAAAATGGTCAAATTTGTCTATCATAAAACAAGGTCATGTGGGTAGTCAAATATATGATTTTGGCACCTTTTGAATCCAGTGGCACCTTATATTTTTCATTTTGATACCTCAGATATATAGATTTGCATGGATTTTCAAGAAACCCCACCAAACCCTAAAAAACTAAAATTAATGAAAAAACTAAACAAGATAAAATGCAAGATTCACAATAGAATCAATGGCAATTGTCTACCAAGATAACTTTGTCCCATGTTGGAGTGGGATATAATGAGGATCAACTAGATAGGTTTTAATGCATGAAGATGAATTTGTATGGAGTACTGAAACCTGAAAAATAATCCAACGAAAGAAACTAGTCTTCACAATAAGAAGATTATATTAAGAAGCATTAGCCAAAAAGTACATAGAAAGATACATTATATAGGGAAGAATTAGGTCACCCAAAAAGGTAATTAATTCAACTTGCAATTAGAAAATGACTTGAATTACATTTCCCCTAATGACCTATTATTAACCTAAGCAAGATTAATAAGAACATGTAGACAAAACACAATGGGATAAAATTTACACCAACATGAATAAGTTATCATAGAAACCAATTATGAGCATAAAAATGAAATATCTAATGAAAATTATGAACATGAATAAATATACCAAGAGAAATTACAAGCTTTTGTTATGTTTTGACATCATATCTAGCAAAATCTAGACAATCTTGATGAGATCCTAAGAACTATATTTGAAACTAAAAAATCAAAAAGCATAGATGAACAACTAGGGCCATCTATTGATCATGTTATTAGAGTTATGGGCAATCCCCATATACTAATAACCCTCCCCGTGAGCACATCATTATTTCATAATTCTAATGGGGGCACAGGATATGTGTTCACACCTTTGTTCCCTAAAACAAATCCTATTATTTCTACATCTTACATGGGAAACATTAATGCTTCAACGCAATTACCAGTTTCAATGCCTATATCTACTTAAACTATGGGTACACCTCCTTTGGTGACTTATCAAACTTCAAACCTTAATGACCAAGAGGTACAAGAAATTGTCCAAACTATAAAACTTTTGTAAGTTAAGGTTACATATATTGAACAAAATTATATGAAATTACCTTATGTTATTTATTCACAAGAGGTGTTACATAACCCTCATGCACCTAAGATATCTTTGCACCCCTTTCCAACTAGTTTTTTTGCACCTACGTTCCCATTTTATGATGGTAAGGATGATCTTGAATAACATCTTTTGTCTTTCTATGTGGCATGCCTTAATTATGCCTCTATTGATAATTTTGTGACTAAACTATTTCCAAGGAGCCTCAAGAACTATGCTCTAAGGTGGTTTTATGATTTACCAATCCAATCAATAAAAGCATTCAAACCTCTTGCAGATCAATTTTTGGCACACTTCTCTATCAATATTACTGAAGGTTTCCTATGCCCAAATTACAAAATCAAACAAGAAACCAATGAACTTATCAATGAATATGTCTTAAGGTATGATGACAAATTTATAGATCAGTAACTTGAATATTCCCAAAATATTCAATCTCATACCCATATGTGTTATTCATCAAAAATTTCTTCCACTAACTATAATTTATACTCAATAACCAATCTTCATTACACCAATCTTCTTTATTTTCTTTTAGGTTTGGTTGATTTAGCAATCAACCTATAATGGGTTTGATAATCTATTATGTAGGTCTGCCTCAACATAATTTAACTGGTTTGTCTATTAGTCTTAATAGCTTTACTCTTTTCAATATTACCACCTTTTAAATTGTTTAGATTGGTCTTACTAGACCAATAAGGTCTTCATTAGTTCTCTTTAGTCTAATAGATCTATCTTACTTAATATAATCTAAAAACTCCTATACAAAACGTTTGGAGAAATGTATATCTTTACTTTACCATTATGATTTGTCTTCTAGTGTAATTGTAGAAATAAACACCTACGATAGTGAAAATAATAATTATCACTTACATGTGATTCTGCCCATTTCTTTATTCTGTGCAACTCATTTAGAACCTATGGTATGTGATTCACAAGGCAAAATTAGTAGCATCATGCACAATAGTTCATGATATGATTTACAAAATTAGATTCACCTTTTAAAATCGAGTGTACTTCCTCTAAACTAGGAACACTATTTTTAAGTAGTATGATCGACCAATAACAATAATACCAAGCTTTCTCACTCTTTGAAGCATAATAGATAACAAATAATTGTAATATGTTTCTTTAAATGGTTTCTGTGAGATCCACTACTTCTTGGATTTCCAAACATTGACATAGTCACCACTTAATAAAACCAAGAATTTATTGTGCTTCATAAACTCATTTTCAATAGATTTTGTATCCAATGTATGTTTATTATCTTCAATAATTTCTAATTAATCTTCTAAATTTTAAATCTCTACAATGAATAATTGTCTCACCTGAAGACACTTCCATTATTCTATATATCAACTCTTTCCACAATGTAGACTTATGCATCTCTTTACACGGTTATGTTTTGAGTGCTTCAATATATATAAAAGACATATTCAATTATAACAAGGTAGAACCAGCTTAGCAAAACACAAAATAATCATTCTTATTCTGAAAAAGTATGATGTTTGTCTCATTCGAACAACATTACATAATTATCACGTCGAAGCATTATCTAATTTTCCAATTTGACACAGTTTGAGAGTGAATTATCGAAATAGATTTGAATTTCAAAATGTATTGAGATCTTTTGAGACTTGAATAACATCCTCACATATTAATACAACATATCTTAATCTAAAAATGATTTCAAGGTACTCAAAAGGCAAGGTTATTCATGACTTTCACATAGTCACAAAACTATAGACCTAAAAAGAAAATAATATGGGTCCAAATCTTGTTAAAGACCAATGAAAGACTGTTTAAAAGATTGACTAAATTTTGGACTAACATATCTTACTTCTTCAGTGATCAGATTGTTTCCATGCATCCAAACTGATGTGACATTATTTATTTCTCGTCTGCTTGTATGTAAATTTTTGAGTTTCTTCAAACATTCATGCTTATAAAAGCTTCAAGATACTTAATGACCTTATCTTTGTATAAGAAACACATGAACAATCATGAGAGGAATACCATGGCTCTTATTAACAAGAAAACATTCTTTTTTATTGATCAAGATATCATAAATACCTCTTGTAAGCAATGAGAAGTGTCCACATAGACATATAACAAATTAGACACTCTCTTAAGACTATCAAGACTCCTGACTCAACATAATCCTATACAAACATGCATAGAATAATATGTACATGATTGCAAATGTGTTTGTCTAGATGCTCTTGCATCATACTATTGGGCTCAAAAGTTTCATGATCTCCTGCTCATGAATTTTTTTGGAAGTACCCTTCAGTGTTGCAATTGTTCTTTTTATAACCTCCTTCAGTTATCCACTCATATATATGGGCATGTTCTTGACTACCACATATGTACTTTGTCTTCTTGGATATCTTCTCCTTCCAATATTCTCTTTATCCTTCTTTGATCTTCTCCTCTTATTTCCTCTTTGCTTTTTTTCCCTTTTGAATACGGATGACAACTTCTATCCTCTTCTCTTGAGCTCTTTCTAGATATTTATTCTTAATACACTTTATAACATTGTCTAAGTAACCTGAACATACACAATCCAATGCAATATTAGATATCAAAATTTGAGACCTTGAGGTCTCTCTCCATATATCCTTTATCCATACTTTTTGCTGAAGAATGTATTTTGACTTATCAATTGCAACCCCTTCTTCTTGAGACAACATTGTCTCATGCCAATTGCCTCTCTCTTCAATTTATGTTTTAGGATCATTCCTTATAGTATATTTCAAGACTTCAATTTCTTCTTGTAGTTTTTTCATATTCTTATAAACAAAAACTTTATTTTTTTCATCTAGCAACATTCCTTCATTTACAATTTGTTGTTCAAAATCTTTTATTTCCTTCAAGAGACCTTATTCATCAAAAATTAGTATATTCTTATCAATATTAGTTATATCATCATTGTTCAAAAGAAAATAGTATTCTTCTACATCTTTTATTGTTTCATGTAATACCAATTGTTATTCATACCTTGGTGTTTTGACTTGTAATTCATCTTTTGCATCCTCTTGCATGAGAATTGATTTTTGTTCCACCAATTCCTTGTGATGGATATCCAACTAAAATTCTTTATTAGATTTATTTATTTAGGTTCTACAATAAACCTCCTCTTAATAATTTACAAATTTAAGTACCCCTCTATGAATTACTTTACCTTCTTGGTTCATGCGCCAACTCTTTGGCTCACAAGTTTCATCTCTACTATCAATTTGTTCACCTGTAAACAAATCATCTAAAGCAATGTTAGATGCAAAAAAAATAGGCCACTTAGCCTTTTGAATGGCTTATTGATTTTTTTTCTCTTATATATCAGATTCTCCCAATAATTCTCCTTCTTAAAGATGATAAAAATTGACTTCTATCTGACAATCAATGTGTTGATCACCTTTTCTTTGATTCTCAATCTGAAAATCTCTTTCAAATTACTTACTCTGTAACTTAAATTCTCTTTTAAAGGCTACTTTCACCCTTAGCCTTTATCTCGTCTCTTTAATCATCTTAATTGGCCATCCACATCTTTCAACTTGTATCCATTCTATGGTCTTTTCATGTTCTTAATCATGAATTTAATTAAAGTTATTTATTGTCTTACCTCATTGATTTTCCTTTGGAAAGCTTCTCATTGTTGCTTATTAATCATCTCTCTCTCTTTCTTATTTTTAAACAAGTCTTTTACCTTAGGCAGCTCCTCAATCCCTCTTCTCACCATCTACACTCTCTCAAGAAATTTTATTGCACCTTGTTGCATCTCTTATCCAAACTTTCTCCTTGGATTAATCTCTTGAGCAATCACTTTGCTCTTTCCTTTTGAGATTCTCTAAATTTTTATATTCTTCTTAAGCCTTACTTGGATTTCAAACCGCTTGACCAACTTCTTTATAATCTCTGCAGCTAAAACCAAATATTAGTTTTTAAGAGCTTAAACACAAACTTTCAACAACTTTTATTACCTTTCCTCAATCTTTGTAAGCTTGATCTCTGCAACTTGCAATTTGTATAACCTGTCAATCTTTACAAAGCTCTTAATCTATCATGCAATTCAAAACTAATTAGTGTTTCCCAAGAGCTATCCTAAGCTTTGATACCATAATTTGATGACAAATTTATAGATTATTAACTTTAATATTCTCAGAATATTCAATCTCATACCCATATGAGTTCTTCATCAAAAATTTGTTCCGCTAATTATTCTTTCTACTCAATGACAAATATTCATTATATCAATCTTATTTATTTTCTTTTAGGTTTGGTTGATTTAATTATCAACCTCTAATAGGTTTGATCATCTATTATATAGGTCTGCCTCAACATAATTTAACTCGTCTATCTATTAATCTTAATAGCTTTACTCTTTTCAATATTATCACCTTTTAAATTGTTTAGATTAGTCTTAAGATCTTCTTTGGTTCTCTTTAGTCTACTAGATCTATCTTAATTAATATATTCTAGAAACCCCTATACAAAACATTTGGAGAAATGTATCTATCTACTTTACCATTATGACTCATCTTCTAGTGTAATTATAGAAAAAAACACCTATGATAATGAAAATAATAATTATCACCTACTTGTGATTCTACCCATTTCTTTATTCTATGCAACTCATTTAGAACTTGTGGTATATGATTCACAAGCTGACATTAGTATCATCATGCCTGATATTTCATGATATGATTTAAAAAATTAGATTCACCTTTTAAAATCGAGTGTACTTCCTTCAAACTAAGAACATTGTTTTCAATAAGTCCAATCAATCAATAACGATAAGACCAATCTTGCTCTCTTTTTGAAGCATAAGAGATAACAAGTGATGGAAATATGTTTCTTTAAGTGGTTTAGGTGAGATCAACTACTTCTTGGAGTTCTAAACATTGACATAGTCACTGCTTAATAAAACTACGATTTTATTATGGTTCATAAGCTCATTTTCGACGGATTCTGTATCCAATGTATGTTTATTATCTTCAAAATTTTCTAATGAATCTTCTGACTTTTAAATCTCCAAAATGAATAACTACCTTCCTTGAAGACACTTCCAGTATTCTCTATATCAATTATTTCCATAATGCAGACTTCTGAATCTCCTTACACGGTCACGTTCTGAGCACTTTAATACATATAAAAGACATATTCAGGTGTAGAAAGGTAGAACCATTTTAGAAAAGCACAAAATAATCATTCTTATTCTAAAAAAGTATGAAGGTTGTCTTATTCAAACAACATTATATAATTATCACATCGAAGCTTTGTCCAATTTTCCAATTTGATGCAGTTCGAGAGTGAATTATTGAAACAGATTTGTATTTCAAAATGTATTGAGATATTTTGAGACTTGAATAACATCCTCACATATTACTACATCTCTTAGTCTAAAAATGATTTCAAGGTACTCAAAATACAAGGTTATTCATGACTTCCACATAGACACAGAACTACGAACCCGAAAGGAAAATAATATGGGTTAGATCTTGTTAAAGACAAATGAAAGACTTTTAAAAGATTGACTAAATTTTGAAATAACTTCTCCAGTGATCAAATTGTTTCCATGCATCTAGACTGATGTCTTTATTTATTTGTCATTTGTTTGTACGTAAATTTTTGAGTTTCTTCAAACATTCATACTTATAAAAGCTTCAAGCTACTTAATGAGATTATCTTTGTACAAGAAACACCTGAACACTCATGAGAGGAATATCATGGCTCTTATTAACAAGAAAACACTCCTTTTTATTGATTAAGATTTCATAAATAACCGTAAAACTACTACAGACCTTCCTTGCAGACCTACATTATAGACCCTATTTTTTTTAACCACACTAACTCCTCCTCCATACCCTCCTTATTATCTTTCTATTATATAAATATTTTATTCCTACTCCTTTAATGGTACGGAGCCTATCTTTACTCAACTACTCTTAAACATAAGCTTTGGATAAGTATAAACCCAAAACTTACTCCATAATTGTCTCCTAAACTTAGTATAGATTATTTTTTTCTACTCTAATGTACAAATCATCCTTCTATAGATGGGATGAATTATCTTACACTTTACATAAGATAAAAAGACATTTTAAGTTGTCTTTGACTTCATAGGGTCATCGCATAAGGTTTATACTTTTCCAATATATCTATAAGACTTACAAATTACCTTTTACAATTCAAATATTTTAATAGGAGATTTTGGAGGGAAAACCTCTTGCAAACAATTATAAGTGTCCACATAGACTTATAATAATTTGGACACTCTCCTAAGACTATTAAGACTCCTTACTCAACATAATCTTATACAAACATGCATAGAAGAATATGTACATGATTACAAATGTGTTTGTCTAGATGCTCCTCCATCAAGGTACAAGACAATGTTGGCTAAAATTACTAATCCTATGGCAGATTAAGAGTTTCAAGACATCATCAATTAAAGTTTTCTTTCGATGACTTATGCCATATTGTTCACAATCATGAAATGAACCTTATCTCATTGAACAAACTTAAGTATGTAGCAAACACACCAACTACATCAAATACAAAGTTTATTATAAAACCAAGTAATAAGATGAAACCCATAAAACCTAAAAAACAAATAACTAATATGTTTTATTGGTGTCATAACAACCTAATTTACTTGTATTATCGAATACACCAAGGAGATAATTTACATGCTTACCTGAGTTTCTAATTTTGTTACTTATAAAGCTTATGGAGTGTCACCTTATATCTCTCCCTCATCCTATAGAGGTTGATATGAGTCAACCTCTCCCCAAAATATATGATTCAAATGCTTATTTTGATTATCACCAAGGCCTTGGGTATTATATGAACCAATGTTTAACCTTGAAGCTTGACATCAAATACCTTATCAATGACCAAAAAAATACATTTGATGATCCTCAAAAGGAATAAGGTTCACAAACTAACAATCCCCAGAATCAAAAGATATTTAACAATCCTTTACAAAACCATTATAATAAGGATCCAAAAGTGAAAATGGCATATAATTCACATCCTCCTCCATCACATATGGGCACCCATTAGATGGGGTTATTGGTTTTTATGCATGGCATACACCTCCTATGGTAAAGAGACTATTTATTGCTTTCGATGATAGTGAGATTCTGGATGATGACTCAGATCTTCATTCCTTATTTATCCAAGCATACCTTGATTACTAGACTAACGTAGTGTTATGATTGATAATGGTGAAAGTGAGAATGTTTTCACCATGACATTACTTATGTATTTGGGTTATACACATGATGATTTACATCCCTCAACTAAATCAGTTAGAGCATTTGATGAGACCTCATAGCAAGTTCTTGGTGAGATTGACATTCCTTTACAAGTAGATCTAGAATATGTGGTTACTACCTTTTTATTTATACCCTACAAAGTGTCTTTGATATGTTATCAAGATGACCTTAGATAAATATATTATGTGCAATACCTTCTATAGTGCATAATTATGTTAAATATATTCATGCCAATAGGGTAATTCTAGTTTCTAAACATGTTCCTATGAACCATTTTCATATATACAGAACACCTAAACATGTTCCTATTATTGTTAATTCAAAGAAACCACATGGCATTCAGTGATGGGTTCCATGAACCCCTACTCATTTTCTTGCCTCTTCACAACCACAAAGTCTTATTATACATACACAAAGCACTATAGATCATATAGTGTAATATATTACACCTATACATGCTCTTTGGCAGTATCACCAATTTTTTCACTAGGTTCCCAGTGGGGAGATACCTATGAGCATCCTTTGGATGAGATCATAGGATAGTATCTTCTTTTCAAATATTCTAAAATAATTGAAAAATCAAAAAATCAAAAAATATTTTTAGCATTTAAATGTTCTATTATCTCCTTGGCATCTATGTTGGTAGATAGCATATCATCTATTTCTATATACACATCTTTTGAGTGTGATACAGGCATATATAGGCACATGACCTATGCACTTTTGGGTCGGTCCTTCCCTCTAGTCATATCATATGGACATTAAGGGCATTTTCTTTCTTTCATCATGATACATCTAGGTTATATCATTTTAAGATCCTTTTCCATTATGATATTTGAGCTTATATACCTACACATGCCTTTATCCATGCTTATATCTTTCATAGTGTACTTAACATCTATCTACCAACATAGATCTCAAGGAGTTAATAGAAAATTTAAATGCTGAAAATATTTTTTGATTTTTTAATTATTTTAGAATATTTAAAAAGAAGATACCATATCATCTATTTCTATATACATATATGTTTCACACATCTTTTGAGTGTGATGCAGGCATACACAGGCACATGACATATGCACTTTTGGATGTTGGTCCTTCCCTCTAACCTTATCATATGGACATTAAGGGTGTTTGCCTTCTTTCATCATGATACATCTAGGTTATATCATTTTATGATCCTTTTCCATTATCATATTTAAGCTTATATACCTACACATGCATTTATCCATGCTTATATCTTTCATAGTGTACTTAACATATATCTACCAACATAGATGCCAAGGAGCTAATAGAACATTTAAATGCTGAAAATATTTTTGGATTTTTTGATTTTTTTATTATTTTACAATATTCTAAAAGAAGATAGCATATCATCTATTTCTATATACACATCTATTTCATGCATCTTTTGACTGTGATACAGGCATACATAGGCACATGACCTATACACTTTTGGATGTTAGTCTTTCCCTCTAATCATATCATATAAACATTAAGGGCGTTTACTTTATTTCATCATGATATATCTAGGTTATATCATTTTATGATCCTTTTCCATTATCAATTTTGAGCTTATATACCTACACATGCCTTTATCCATGATTATATCTTTCGTAGTGTACTTAAAAAAATTTGCTAAAAATATATGAAGGTACTAGTATGATATGTTTATGTTGTTTGCTTATGATTCTATGTTTTACATTTATGCTCTTTCTCAAGTGGCTTGCCTTTTTTGTTTGAGAATTTGAACGTGCTCCTTTAATTGTGGCCCCAATGCCTTTGTTTGCCTATTTTGATATTTGAATATGTCATTGCTTATTATATTGACATTTGAATATGTCATTACTTGCCTTGTGGACATTTGACTAAGACATGTCCCTTCAATTTTGTCACATTTGAACATGCCCCTTGTTTGAAGTCTCCTTGAACCATTGTCTTTTGATTTAATTTTGAGTGATCTTGTGTGTGTGTTTGATTGCCTGTTGATATTGTATTGTTACTATCTATATGTTGCCATGATTTACATCATGCATCTTAGAATTTGATGTGATCACATATTATGTACATCAATGCTATATATACCTAGACATGCTACCCATATATGCTACATGATCCATTCATTGATTATACAATTATCTTATCCTTTTGAGGTAAGGTAACTACTAGTTTTTAATTCCCATCACCAAAAAAGGGGGCAATATCAGTGGGGGTATGTCATAGAGGCATGGATTTAATACCTTTATAGTTTCAAAATTTAATGGGGGCAAGCAAAAAAAGCATGACCTCCACACTCATCCAGCAGTCAATATTTTTAGATTATAAGGGGACATATTATGAAAACATGTTCTCCACACTTACACCAGTTCTCACATTTTCCAAATTCAATGGGGGCATGTCATGGGAACATGTCTTCCACACGTGTATAAATTTCAAAATGGCTAAATTTCATGATTATATGATTCAAATACACATTTGTGGCAGCTTTTTATACATTGTTACCATTGTTATGCCTAGGTTTCAGCTTAAGACATATATGAGGTGCATATTCCATGCAAAGGGAAGCTTAAATTGCAAAATAAAAATTAGTTTCAAATTTAAAATACTTATATGGACTTTAGCATATGTCAGGATGGACTTTTATGGATTGTTATAGACTCAATCTACAATAATAGTCAGTATGATTTTGGTAAGGTTGAAGTGATTAAATCACTCAATCTTACCAATTTTATATGATGGAGTGATTAAATCATCCACCCTCACCAGATGTATAGTGCGAGTTGACATAGATCACTCGCACTCACCAAGTTAGAAGTATGACTGGGTTGCACAGTTGAGTTAACCTCAACTGTTAGGTTGTAACTCACCTTTTTTCTAAGGTTGGGGGAAAATTGTCCTCCAATATTTATATATATGCACTTGTAGGTTTTAAATCTGTCCTAATCTTAGTTTCAAAGCTTCATAATGAAACATATTTTCAAATCAAATTTCCATAAATGTAAAGTGATTGTATCGAATACATAGGTGTAATCCTAACCTTGCTCTATTTACTTTCAAACATTTCAAATGTTTTTGATTTTAGACTATATGCATTGATTATATACTATAACATGTTATTGGTTATAGGTCAGTCACTAGCAATGCACTCAAGTTGGGCTCATGCAAAGGTAAGGTGTGTTATACACACCTAGGTATGTATTTCTTTTCCTTTAAATTATCAATTTCATTACTAGATTAAAGGAGTGGAAATTTTAGATATTAAATTTGAATTGTATAACACCTCAGTCTTATATACCTAGCTAGTGTTTCTCATTGTTGTACCCTTCAATTCTTAGACCTTCTTCTTGTTGAAAGGCTCAATTCTAATATCTCTTGTGCCTATTGATTATCTCTTAGTTTGACCATATTTTATTCTGATGACTAGGCCTCTATGTTTCTTAAAATGTTATAAACTTGATTATTATCATATTTTATAGTTTTGTACTCGTTCCAATTTTCCATCTTCCTAGACATGTATGTCTCAACAAAATGCCTACATTGATACAAGTTTCCTATGCCAAACTAAGTGTCAAGTGCCCTAAAATCATAAAATTTGTAATTGTAACATGTACTTATGATTAGCCTAAGTTATTTAATATGAGATATTTATTGAAAGGATTGGTATACATACAAGATCAACCCTCATTCATTCCTCACTTAGCAACTCACAAAATAAATTACCAACAATACTTAATCAAACATTCAAATGAGAAAATATGCCCTATTCATACGTATCAAGCATAAGATCAATATCCCTATAGTTCTAAATTACTAAAGGAACATCCTATGAGCCATATTTTTCAAGTTACAAGCTAGGTCACTCTATGTACTTACTTATCACACAGTATATCCTTATGCACACATAAGCTAGCACGTAGGGGAGAATTAAATAAGTATGAGGCTCTCTTCAAAGTATTGGCTATATAAGTAGCACCCATTGATAGATGGGTCCTCATGGCAGCTCGACATCATGTGCCAACTAACTTATTTTTTCCATAGTCACTCTATGGGTGAGGAAGCTAGTGTTTGATCATTTTACAAAGAGTGAAAGCCTATGTGTTGATATAAACACATCATAAGAAAGGAGATAACAAAATCTAAAAGGATCCAGGTGGTCACATCCAAATTTTATCACTATTTTATACAAGACACTTGTGCCCAACTCAGACACCAGCATCGATGCAACTATCTAAATCTGATACAAACATCTGAGGCCATAGAATCTAAAAATTATATAATTTGATGGATTTTCTAAGATATTGATCTAGTCCACTTCCAATATGATCCATATCATATTTACATGCACATAGTAAATCAGATAAGTACTCTTATTTTTCTATTTATTACAATATCAATCGATAGTTGTACCTAATATTTTTAGCATATCTCAACATTTAAATTTAGAATATTGTTTATTTAAGTTTAAAATTAATTATCCTACTATAGATCTATTTATCACCACTATGTTTATTCATTTATACATTCATAAACTTATCCACATTGATTCATTTCAGTTTAAGGTTAAACATAAAGTAAACTACTAAAATAGACAAAGCATTAATGAATGAATGAAACTAACTATGAATAACACAAGAAAACTATTATTTTTTGCCTATAGGCTTATTGTGTGATACTAAAAAATGGATGGAATTGATCAAGCAAATATGATTGTGCACATGCAACATAAATTATAACTATCATTGATTAGGATCAAGATCGACTGCCACTACTATCCTCTATTGGTTGATTATGTCTTCTACTGAAAAATAATAAAATTGGGGTATATTTGACTACACCTACTTGAAATGCACCTATGTGCAGATATTTTACCTTGATTACACACAAATGAACTTCAAATAACTTATTCAAAGTTGAAACCCTAATAGGGTCTACAATAGCCAAAAACCTATAAAGAGAAAAGGGGGAATGCAATGGATTGAGTTGAGCCCAATCACCCCTGTGATGATTTATGATTCTCTATATATCCAATAGTCTAAAGAGGGAAATAAAACCCATGTAGTTCTATATAGACACTATTTTTGAATTATATAGCACTTTATTCTTGTACTCGTGGTAAACTTAGACCTTGGTTATTCTTCTCAATTCTAGACCTTTTTCCACTTTTAAAACTCTCATATTTGTTCTCTCTAGTGCCCCTTAGCCTATTTATTAGTTTGACTAGTCTAATGTTGATGACCCAAGCCTTCTATCTTGCTCAAAATGTTTAAAACCTACTTATTTATGCCTCTAGAAGTTTTGAGCTTGTACCTAATTTTTTACTCCCTGAACACGTGTGTCTCCACCTATATCGATGTAGGTGTCTTATTCCGATGCAAGTGTCAAATACCATAAAGTCATCTAATTTAAAAATGAAATATATCCTAATGGTCTGCCTAAGTGCTTTAATATGAATTATTTAACTAAAAGGATCGATATAAATAGAAGATTAATCCTCATTCATTCCTCACCTACACCTAGCACAAACCAAGGTAACTTATCAAAAGTATTCAATCAAACACTCAATAAATAAAATCTTTACTTTTGTATCCTATTATTATATCAATCATATGAACAACACATACACAGGTCCAAAATACTAAAGGAGTAGCCCAAGATCCCAATTTTTTAAATTACAAGCTAGATCATTACTATAGTTTTTTTCCAAATATTGCATGATTCACACACAAGCCAACATATATAGAGAACTACATAAATATGAGACCTTCTTCAAAGTTTTGGATATGTAGGTAATACTCATTAATAGAGGGTTATTTGGGGTAGCTCGATATTGTGTGCCCACTAACCCATTTTTTTCCATAGCCACTATGAGGAGGAAGATCTAAAGTTTTGCTATTTAATAAAAAGTGACAGTCCATGACCCAAATCTGAATACATCAAAATAAAAGTGATAAAAAACCCATAAGCATCTAGGTGGTCACATCTTATTTCGGTCACTATTATGTATAGGATAAATGCATCCAACCTAAACACTAACATCAATGCAACTGTCCATGGTTGATGCAAGTTTTTGAGGCTATAGAGGCACTGAATATAAAATTTCATGACTATTCCATAATATTCTTCCAATTTGTTTCCTATATGTTCTAGATCTAGATTTGTATTAGCATCAGAACTAACTTATTTTCATTATCATTTCCATATATAGCATAATTGTACTTTCTATTTTAAACATATTTTAGTATAATAAAGTTAGTATATGTTTTATCTGAGTTTTGTAATTAATTGACATGTTATAGATCTATTTATCACCCTTGTGCTTATTCATTTCTATATTCTCAACCCTAGATCCACTTAATCTATATTGTTAGGGTTAAACATTTGGTGAACTTGATTTGTATGAATGAAAACATTTCTTATTCCTATGGTTTTTAGTCAATTAGGGTTTTAATTATTGTACTTTTTCATTTCTTACTTATATTATTTTACATGCAACCTAGGCATAACCCTAGATTGGGAGGTGTGCCTATTGAACACATTGAGATTCTCATCCCACCACCTCAGATGTCTCAAACCAATAAGGGACCTAATCCTATGGATCATGATGATACCAATGTTGAGAATGAAAAACATATTGATGAGGTTATCATAGAAGAAGATTTTGATAATGAAAACCATGGGTCTAATGAAACCAATGAATATCAATAAATATAACATGATCAAGTGCAAGTAATTACATTATTTTGGGAGCGTATTCATCAAAGCCCTAAAGATCTTGATGAAATCCTAAAAACTATATTAGAAACTAAAAAAAAGCATAGATGACCAATAAGGTCCATCTATTATCATGTTATTAAAGCCTTGGGTCATCCCCATATACCAAAAACCCTCCCCTTGAACACATTACAACATAATACTTATAATGGGGGCATGGGATAAGTATTTCAACCTTTGTTTCTTAAAAACACTATTTTTACATCTACCTAGGGATAACAAATGTTTCATCTCAAATACCAATTTTAATGCCTATTACTAATCAAACCATGTTCACTTATCCATTAATGACTACTCAACTCGTTAATTTAAGCCCAAATGGATCTACAATTAAAACACTCCTTTAAGTTATAAAGACCTTGGAGGAGAAGGTTAAAAACATTGAACAAAAGGCTTTAAAGTCTCCTCATGCTATTGATTTACAAGATGTGTTGCATACCCCTCTTGCACTTGAGATATCTTTGCACCCTTTTCCAACTAGTTTTGTTGCACCTATGTTCCCATTTTATGGTTTTAAGGTGTACTGAGTAGCATTTTCAATCTTTCTATGTGGCATGCCTTGATTATGCCTCCAATGATAAACTTTTGACTAAATTATTTCCAAGGAGACTCAAAGATTATGCTTTGAGGTGGTTCTATGATTTACCTTTCCAATCTGTGAAAGCATTCAAACCTCTTATAGATTAGGTTTTGTCACATTTCTCTATTAACATTTCTAAAAAGGTCTTATATGCCCAAATATCAAATATCAAGCAAGGAATCAATGAACCTATCAATGAATATGTCTTGAGGTAAAAGATAATGTTGGCTAAAATGTCCAATCCTATGGTAGATAAAGAACTTCAAGACATATTAAAATAGAGTTTGATTTCTCCTTTAGATGAGTCCATTATTTTCAAAAAAATTAAATCTTTTGATGACTGATACCATGTTATTCAAGACTATGAAATTAAACTTATCTCATTGAACAAACTTAAGTATGTAGAAAACACACTAACTACATCTACATCCAATGCCAAATTTAAAATCAAACCAAGGTATAAGGTAAAACCTCCTGAGGCTAAAAAATAAATAACCACCATGGTTAATGCAGTTTCATGGTAGCCTAATCAACATGTCTTATATAATGCACCAAGGAGACAATTTACACATATACCTGATTCTCTCACTTCGTTACTCATGTGACTCAGGGAGTGTCATCTTATATCTCTCCCTCATCCTATATAGGTTAATATGAGTCGACCTCTACCCAAAGGATATGATGTGAATGCTTATAATGACTATCACCAAGGACTAGAGCATTCTACAAATAGATGTTTTAGTTTGAATCATAAGATCCAAGACCTTATCAATGACCAAAATTTTACATTTTATGATCCTCATAAGGAATCAAGTTCACAACCTAGTGATCACCAGAAATAGAAAGTATGTAACAATCCTTTGCAAGACCATTCCAAAAAAGAACCAAATGTGCAAATGGAATATGATATGCATCCTCCTCCATCATATTATGGGCACCCATTAGATAGGATTATTGGTATTTATATATGGCATATATCTTTTATGATTTAGAGACCTTCTATTACCTTCAATGAGAGTGATATTAATGATGATGACTGAGATCTTCATTCTTTATTCATTTGAGCATACCTTGAAAAACACCATATACTCAATGTTATGATTAATAATGATGCAAGATAAAAAAAAATCACCATAATATTACTTATGTACTTGGGTTATACTCAACATGATTTACACCCTTTTATTGGGTCAGTTAGAGCATTCAATGGGACCTCACAACCGGTTCTTGATGAAATTGACTTACCTTTACAGGTGGGTCCCATATATGTGATTACTACCTTTTTAGTTATACTTTCCATGGGTGTCTTTGATATGTTATTGGGATGCCCTTGGATACATAATCTTCAATTAATACCTTCTAAAGTGCATGGGTGTTAAGTACATTCATGCCAATCAGGTATTAATAGTTTTTAATACTCCATATGAGCTTCCTCTTGAAAAAGATAAGTTATACCCATATAGTTAATTATCAAGCCTACTAAAGCAACTTCACCACAAAAAGGTAATAAATAGGCAATCCCCTTTACTAGATGACTAGTACTTGAGAAACCATTTCATTAGATACATATAGTGGATTCCACGGAATCATCATCTGCTACGAACCATATTTAGATATCCATAGCATCTATAATGTTCCTATTACTTTTTTTCTAAAGAAAGCATAGAACACTAAATGATGGGTTCCACTAACCCCTACTCCTATTACTCTTACTATTTATCCAAGACCACATAGTCCTATTTTACATATGCATAGTATCACAAATACTATAGTGAAAAATATTGTACCTATATGTACTCCTCAACAATGTTACCATTTTATTATACTAGGTTCACAGTGGGGAGATATATATAACCACACTTTGGATGAAATCAAATTATAGTCTTTTCCTTTTCATATTCCAAAAATAGTAAAAAAAATCAAAACATTTAAAAATCTAAAAATAATTTTGGTGTCTATATATTTTATCGACTCCTTGGCATCGATATGTTAGTTTCATGTTGATGGATAACATGTCATTTACTTTTACATACACATGTATTTCATGATTCTCTTTGAGTGTGATATAGGCATACATGATTTATGTACTTATGGTTGTCGGGATTTCCCTCTACTCAAGTCATTAAGACATTGGGGGCATCCACCTTTATGATTATGATACTTTCAGGTTATATCATTATATGGTCACTTTACATTATCATGTGTTGAGATCATATATGTACTTACACATGCCTTTTATCCATGCTTATATATTCTATAGTGTATTGGATATGCTATGTACTTCACATTTTTTGCTAACACATTGGATCCATGGGCTAATATGATATGTTTATGTTGATTGCTTGGCATTCTCTTTATACAATTCTTTGAGTGTCTTAACTTGTTATTGCTTTATCTATTAAGCATTTGAATATGTTCCATTATTTATATCCCCCATGCCTTTGTTTCCTATTTGACTTTTAAATATGTTATTTCTTGTTGTATGGACATTTGAATATGTTATTCTTGCTTTTATGGATATTTTACTAATTCATGTCCATTCAATTATGCAACATTTAAACATGTCCCTTGTTTGTGGTCTCCTTGGAATATTGCCTTTTGACTTGCTTTTGAGTGTTCTTATGTGTGTGCTTGATTTGCTTGTTGAGATTGTATTGTTACTATCTATATGTTATCATGATCTCTTTATCATTTATCATAGGCCTTGACTTAATTACATTCTATGTGGTTCAATGATACATTTACCTAGACATGTTCTCCAATATGTTACATTATTCATTTACAATTATATGGTTATCTTATCCTTTTAAGGTGAGGTAACTACTAGTTTATATCTTCCCTCACCTCAAAGGAGGGCATATCAGTGGTTGCATGTCATAGAGTCATGTATTTCACACATTCATAGTTTTAGATATATATTGGGGTCATGTTTTGGAAACATGTTCTCCAAACTTATTTAGTATTCAACATACCCAAATTATAGTGGAGGCATGTTTTGTAAACATGTTCTCCACATTTTTACTTATATTAGTTTTCAAAATTTTCCATATATAGTGGGGACATGATTTGGAAGCATGTTCTCCACACGTACACAGTTTTTAAATTAGCTAAAATACACAATTATATGATTCAAATACACATTTGTGGTAGAATTATATACATTAGTACCATTGTTATACATAGTTTTAACATGATACATATCTAAGGTGTATATTTTATTCAATGTGCACCTAATATTGTAAAATCAAAATCAGTTTCATATTTTAAACACTCTCAAAAACTGTCACCACCCACTAGGTTGGACTTTTACGAACTATATTGAGCCAACCTACTACAGTAGTTGGTTCAATTTTTGGTATGGTTAAGATGATTAAATAACTCAATATTTATAATTTTTAGGTTGGACTTGATTATATCATCCATCTTCACCAGTTTGATAGTGTGAGTTGACTTGGTTCACTCACACTCACTAGATTATAAGTATGATTGGGTTATACAGTTGAACTAATCTCAACTGTCATGTAGCAATTCATCTTTCCTCCAAGGTTGGGGGCATATGCCCTCCTATCTCTTTCTACCTTAGATATATAAACTTTTCAAATTTATATATTTATCCTAATCTTAGTTTCAATTATTCATAATGATACATCTTTTAAATCAAGTTGTCAATAAGCAAGGCGATTGCATCAATACACATGTGTACTCCTAAACCTTTCTCTTTAAATTTCTTTAATTTCAACTAATTTCAATTTTAGATTATATGCACTAATTATATATTGTAACATGTTCTTGGTTGTAATTCAATCACCAACAAAGCACTCAAGTTGGACTCACGTAAAGATAAGGTGTGTTATAAACACCTAGGTACACATTCCTTTCCTTTAAACTGATAATTTCATTACTAGATTAAATGGGGAGAAATATAGACACTATTTTTGAATTATATAGCACCTCAGTCTTATACACTTGGCAAACTCAGGCCTTGGTTATTCTTCTCAATTCTATACCTTTTCCTACTTTTGTAAGTCTTGCATCTGCTCTCTTTAGTGCCCATTAGCCTATCTCTTAGTCCCACCAGTCTTATGTTAATGACCTATGCCTTTTATTTTGCCCAAAATGCTTAAAACATGCTTATTTTATGCCTCTATAAGTATGGATTCTGTAACTATTTTCCTGCTCCCTGAACACTTGCATCTTGGATAGACACATATATCGATGCAAATATCCTACTCTAACATAAGTGACCAGTGCCCTAAAGTCTTCTAATTTGAAAATGAAACATATCCTAATGATTGGCCTAAGTTATTTAATGTGGCTTATTTCTCCAAATAGATTGGTATAAATACAAGATCAATCCTCATTCATTCCTCATCTACACCTATCACATACCGAGGTAACTTATCAAAAGCATTCAATCAAGTACTCGAAAAATCAAAGTTTTCCTATTTTCTCCTCTTCTCATATTACTAATAAGAACAACACATACACAAGTCTAAATTATTGAAAGAGTATTCCAAAAGATTTATTTTCTAAGTTACAAGCTAAATCATTATTGTATTTGATTTCCACATATTGCATGATTCACACACAAGCCAACATGTAGGAGAAAAATACATAAGTCTAAGGCCCTCTTCAAAGTATTAGATATATAAGCAGTGTTCATTGATAGAGTAATCTTTGGGGTAGCTCGACACCATGTTCCCACTAACCAATTTTTTCCATAGCTACTATGAGGAGGAAATAATAGGGTTTTGATATTTGATAAGGGGTGATAATCCATGATCTAGATCTAAATGCACCAGAGTGAAGGAAATGAAAAATCTAGAAATATCTAGGTGGTCACATCCTATTCCAATAGGTATTATGTATAGGACAGCTATGTCTAACCTAGAAACTAGCATCGATGCAACCATCCAAGGCTAACACAATTGTCCAAGCATATAAAGGCACTAAATGTAGAATTTGGTGATTGTACTAGAATATTCTCTTATTTTGCTTCTCACATGTTCCAAATCCATATCTATATTAGTATTAGAATTAATTAAGTACCTTGTTTTCATTATCATTTCCATAACTAGCATAGTTGTATTTTCCATTTTTAGCGTATTTCAACATAATAAATTTAGTACATGTTTTATCTAAATTTTGAAATTAATTGGCCTATTATAAATTTGTTTATCACCCTTGTGCTTATTTATTTCTATATTCTTAACCCTAAATCCCCTTAATCTATATTTTTAGGGTTAAACATTCTCTCACTTGGAATTCTTTGTGTGATTATGTTCTTTTTACTACACGTATACATCAAGATATGGATTGAATACTTGATCATGTTTTTTTTGGCTTGGATTAATTAGGCTCTTGACTTGGCTAAAGGTTACTTAAAATAAATATAGTCAAATTTGGGAAGAATAGGCAAGCTTTTCTCAGTGTTAAATAACATAAGTGTACCTTAATAGTGAAACTGTAAAGTGATATAATAGGTGACTTAGATGTGTCATTATAATAATGCAACATGGGAAAACCTCACACTACCTATTCTAAAAATATGAGCCAATGTATAATAGAGGCTCTAAATTTGAAAAATAGTTATTGTTGGGGTAGAATACATGATCAACCCATAAGGATAGTATCAGTTGTCATTTATGTCCTATTTTTCTCCATTTTTTCTTGAGGGTAACATTTTAAATTAAGTATTTAGAATGGCAGTATAAATGCTTAGACATGTTTTTAATGATTAAGAACATTTCTATAGTTTTCATACAAAAACTTAGAAAGAGATAGGTCCATATAGATTTTTAAGATAGAATGAGGTGGATAATAGGGTTAGATTAAGTGTTAAAGTTAATTAAATTAAAAGTGGGCCAAATTTAACATTATCAAGTATTCATGACCAAATTTGACTGATTACACCAACCTTCGAAGTATCAATGCTCAAACCCTCCATATGAGTATTTTACTCTACCCTGTGTTGAAAAGGATCAAAAGACAAATATGTCTTAGGTTCCATGGTTACATTCCTTACTTTCATAAATCATTTCTAAAAGTTTGCATAAAACTACCCTTGAGCTTTGGGGAAAGAACAAGTTATAAGTTTGCATCCCATGATGTTACATTAAAAACATCTCAATAGAAACCCTTCAAGATCTAGATGTTAAAGCCACTACTCATGCTTGGAGGAGATCTAAATTGAATTTAAATGGGAATCATGTTAGTATTTTTCATTAAATATTAAGAATAGGTTTCCAAGGGCAAATACTCTAGCCATTTCTATCATGAATCCAAGGTCCTTTATCCCAAACAAAATTACAATATTTGCTAGAAAGAAACTTGATTAAAAAATATCATTCTTAAGCACATATAAGCTAGGGCGCTCAAAGTCTTTCCATAGGCTTTTCATCCAATTAGAAATTTCTGGTAAAGTTGTTATCTTTCCCAAAAATATTCCCATTAAGAGATTATCCATCTATTTCCATTATAAAATGATCTATGTTGTACTCTAGAAGACATAACTTTGTCACCTCTTTTTCCATTTGAAACAAGATGTCCCCTAAATGAAGATCTAAACTGAGACCTTGGTATGCATGAAGATGAATAGAGGAAGAACCCTTCCTTGTATCCCCACTAAGTGCACCTACCTATGAGCCAAAACCCATATTAGATGGCCCTATTGAATGAGAGGCCACATTTTGAGTCTTGGTGGATGCCCTAGCGATTTCCCCATCGGCCCCTACCTTATCGAGCTTGCACAAAGGAGTGAAGAGACATAACAAGAAGAATTTTCTTTCTACATAAATTGTTTCACCCATAAAAAGGGTTGTGGGCACTTGGGAAATCCAAAAAGAAGTTATTTTCACTTGCATATGTGTTAAAACCACCATCTGCCATTGGGTCTATCAAAAAAGTACCCTTTGCATCAATAATCTTGACATTCTTTGTTCTAGGTTACCATTTATGATTGTAGTTTCAACCTTATTCCCTTTAGACTTTAAAATGAAGAAGCTATGAAGCTTTCCCTCACCTAACTTCTATCACTCTTATTCGTATATTATACTTGAGTCATAGGAATGGGTTTATAAGGTAGTTTTGCCTATATAGAATGCATTGTAGTTGTTTCCATAATATTTATGGTTAGAACTGGTTTTCTTGATGAAACTAACACAAGTTACAGGACACTGCCATTGTCATCACCTTTGAGTAGACCAAGAGGAATATTCATGACCAGATATATATTATTATTGTATAATATTATATACTATAATATTCAACTAATTTTTTCTAATCGATAAAAAAGGGATATTATTCATCTATTAAAATTATAAGCAAAATCTTAAATTTATTATGTACATTAAGAGTAAATCCATTCAATTAAGGTAACTGAAGTTTTTATCAAAACCACAACTAGTACAAAATTTGGAACAAAGGCAAAAACAACATTTAAGATTAGGCATTAAACAACCTCCTCCTTATAATAGTAAGAGACCATGATTTTTGATCCACCATTACACTCCTCCTTATCAAGAGCAACAAATAACTCCTCCAACTATGAGTTCTTAAAGGTGAAAGTATTAATCGTATCAGAATAACCATCAAAAGAAATCTAACATTTATTTAATATGAATGATAAGTTAATTAATTAATTACATAACTTATAATAACAATTAAATAATATAGGAAATAAAAGAGAAGGCACATTACACAATTTTAATGTGTAAAAACCTCAATGAAGTAAAAAATCCATAAAGATTATTCAATTATTTGTGAAACATTTATAGACCCAGTAAATTCCTTCTTCACCTCATTTCTTCACAATTCTTCACATAAAATTTGTAGACCACCACTCTCATAAAACATGACGTTGTAATAATTGTGATATGATATTTCACCAAAGGTCAAAATACCTTTATAAGGGTTGTGGACAATTACAACCAGCTAATCCACCCCTTTAAATTAATCATAATAATTTATTACTTGCCTAACCAACTTTTAAATATTTGATTGTGTGTAAATAATAAATATATTATTTGTTTTATTTATGGAAAAATGTGTGCCATAATGTAACCTCACAAATATTATTATTCCAATACTCCCCTTGAATGTTTATTTGGGATGCATGTCATAATCACCTTTTTATACAAAATAAATTACCATCCATGACAAGTTTATGTTAGCATGTAATACTTGAAGCATTTAAACACCTTCATCATACCAATGTCACCTTTTTATATAAATAGAATTATCATCCATATATCGCATATGGTGATTTAGGCTAGCATGATAGTGAGACTATATCACATAATTTCTCATGGATAAGCTTACAAGCATTTGAAGCCTTTTATAACATAAGGACCTCCATTATAAAATATGTTCAATTACTGGGAACATTGTAAACTCACACAGGATGATATTTACACAAAAATCACATAGGGTGACTTTTTATAATGCTTTTATAATAAAGAAGTAGTATAGAAATGAAAAGGAATATATGACCATTAGGAGGTGACATTGTCATGCACACTCCCCCTCACGAACACTTTTAAAAGGCTAAACATTGTTATAAATTTACAAAATTTTACAGCTCAAAATAGTTTTGTAAAGATATTTATGATTTGATCATCTATAAAATAATAATGTAGATCAAAATCACCATTGAAGACTTTTTCTCAAAAAAAGTGCACGTGAACTTCAATATGTTTTATTCTTTGGTGTTGAACTAGATTTTTCACCAATGTTATACAACTTTGATTATCACAAAGAAGAGTTTATTTTGAGAGACATCTATATGGAATTCTTCTAACAACCTACGCAACCACATTGCTTCTTTAACAACTTCCATAGCACTTATATACTCTACTTATGTAAAAGAGAGAAATAATAGGTTGTTTTTTGTTGCTCCAAATAATAACACCTACACTAAACTTAAAACACATATCCAAAAGTACATTTATGATCTATAACATCACTAAGTTTAGCATCACAATAACCATCTAAATTTGCATTATCAATGGAATAATAATATAAATCAAAATTAATGGTTCATTTAATATACCTAAGCATTATTTTTTCTAATTTTCAATGATCTAAATATGGATCTTACATGAATCTGGAAGGAACGCCTACAATGTATGAAATATATGGTCTCATAATAGCTAGATAAATAAAACTTATAATTAATTATTTGTATAAGGTAGGATTAGCTTTATCACATGTAGGTTTGGATCAAGTTTAACATCAACTTCAATCAGTGTATAAACATGCTTACAACCAATCATATTATATTTAACAAGAAGGTTATGTGCATATTGATATTGAGATTGCCTAGATCAGTCATCTTCAAAAATTGATTTAGTTTAAATATATATTTAAGAATCAAATAATTTTGATTGATATTAATGAGAAAACAATCTGCATATAACAACTAAGATAATATGGCTATTTTCAATTTTCACAAAGAGAGCACTATCAGAATAACAATTAGGAAAACCTAATTCTTTAAAAAAACTTGTGATTTTAGAATACTAAGCTTGAGGATATTATTTTTAAGCCTTACAAAAAAAATTAACTTACTTATATAATGTTCTTTGTTGGGTTCTTCAAAACTTTTTGGTGGAGCCATAAAGATTTATTCTTTTAAGTCACCATCCAAGAAAATATTTTTAACATCCATTTGATGTATTTCAAAATATTTTGAACTGAAAGAGTAATAATTAATCTAACAATACTAATTTTTACCGCATAAGTAAAGGTTTCAACTTAATCAATACCATATTTTTGGGTAAAGCCTCGAGCAACTAACCTAGCTTTAAATTTGTCAATTTTCCCAATGAGATATATTTAATTTTATAAAGTCATATTAGAACCAAAAATATTTTTTTTAGAAAGAGGAGGGATAAGATCCCAAGTTTGGTTTTTAATTAAGGATCTATATTCAGATTGCATGGCATCTTTCCATCTATCATCTTGAACAACTTTCTTGAAAGAATGAGGTTCACATTCATGAAGAGTCATTAAAACATGATAAGCATGTTGACTTCTAATCATTTTATAAATATTTTTAAGACTAAAAGATTGAATTACAAATTCAAAGCATTTAAGTATGTTATAGTGAATATAAAATGGAGAATCCCCCCCCCCCCTCAAACTCAAAGCTATCCCAATTTGGATAATCTTCCTCTAAGGCATATGTTTCTTCATAAGGAGGAACATAAGTGTTTAGGTATTCATAAGAGAAAACTTGAGAGGGTTCCATATAAGGCTCACAAAAATATTTTTAAAGAGTTTGAACATTCTTATTTTCAATGGTATGACATTTAGATAGATCATACGACCTTAATCCTTTATTTATTCCTCCATAAGCTATGAAAATAAAAGAGTAGGAGGTAGGATCAAGTTTATTTCTTTTGACTTTAAGAATAAATATAGAATTAGGACTTCCAAATATCCTAAGGTGAGTAACACTTGGTTTTTTCTTATACCACTTTTCTATAAGATTAGAAAGGTGTAAGGCTTTAGTGGGGACTCTATTAAGAATATGTATAGTAATGTTTTTTATTAATTAAGGCAGCAAAATCAAGAGGCCAAACCCTTAAAAAGTAGCAAAAAGAAACCCCAGAGGCATCAGCATAAAAGAGCCTCAAAATAGTTACAACATAGCCCACTTAATCAGCATAAACAACAAAGACAGCGTAACTAGTCTAAAGATAGTATGTATGAAGAAGTAGAGAATAAACAACATAAAAGAAAATAGAACTAAGGAGAAAGATTCTCCTATCTTTTAGCCAGAGATTTAGTAAATTCATCTAACTTTTCAAAATTCTCATCTTTGTCCTCCACAGCTGTAGTCTCAAGATCCTACAACACAAAAAGATTAAGTAACATAGTACGCCTGAGCATAGTGAAAATTGAGTGTTTTAGTTTCTTCACATGACCCCTCAAGGAAGCAATGCCATTATTGTAATCAATGCCTTCTTCCATCTCAACAGTATCTTCCTCCACAAACATCCTTCCCCCTTCATTAGCATTATCCTCAGAATCACCAAAAGCACCATCAAAAACATTGGTCTTTTTGTTCCCATTCTTACCCTCTGCATCTTCAGAAATCTCCTAGACTTCAATAACCTTGGCCTCATCCCCCTGGGTGGATTCTTTAGAAGCACTCTCCAAATAATCAATAATTTTAGCTTTTGGTGTAGGTTTTCCAACAATCCTCCCTGACCTCCTAACCCTAGAGGACAATCCCTCCTTCTCATCCTTGGCAGACAAATTAGTTTTACTGTCAGGTCCCATAGGAGTACTGATAAGATTTTTAGGGGTCCCCATAGCATCCCACATAATTTCCTCTTCCACCTCCCCAATTTTTTTCTTTTTGCTCTTCACATTACTTTTAGAGACAACAATGTGGGTAGCAGTCACCATGGTAGTCTCCTCATTAGATAGATAAAAGGAAACCCCTTTCATCTTACGAGAAGCAGGGGAAGGGTAAGGCTCTTTAGATATGGTAGTATCATTAGGGTTGGCAAAAATTTCACTGCTATGAGACTGGATAGGCTTAGGCAGCTCCAGAGCAAGGTGAAAATTATATAAGTAGAGAATAAGACCCTAGTGTAGGGGAATGGATTTCTTGGAGGGATTCTTAGCTAACCTAGCTTTAACCCTAAAAATTGAATGCTCAAGGGAAGACAACAGATAGAACAGGAAGCTAATATGAGTATTGTGTCTAAAATGATTTAGTAAAGGAAGATGATAATTATATAACCTATTAAACCACCCCTCCAGAGATAAGTATTTCATGAGGAGGAAACACATATCATCCCACAGCTTTGGCAGCTTGGCCTATTTGAATCCTTCCTAGTAAGGAACCAATTCTTCACCTTCCCCAAGAAATAACTTCTGGTTAGAATGGTCCACCACTTTCACTTTCCTTTGCAACTTTGTCCCCTTAGTCAATAGGCTAGTCGCCATAGTAATAACTTTCTCCAAAACCTCAAACCCAATTCTCCCAACAGTGACTCTACGGCTATTCCAAGACCAATCGAATTACTTAGATTTTCATTGTAGCCATTGAGTCATTCCAAAAAAGGGTTGATACCACCTTCCTTATAGTAATGCTAGACCATAGCATTATCCTTAAACTCACAACAGGAAATTGGCTTTGTTAGAATCCTATCTCCTCCCATTATAGCCTTCCAAACAAAGACATAGAATCCCCAAAACTAGAGATTCATAGAGTTAATTTGAAAGGAGAGATTAACAGTTTGACAAAGAATTATGATAAGGAGTTTGAACATATCATCATTAATGAGATCCACCTTTCAAATGACCAATTGAAGCCTACACTTCCCATGATTGAACATGATTATAAGGAATTCTCTATAATTAGCAGATAAGCAACTTGCCTTAACACAAGGGATTAATAAAGTAGAGATGACATTGTGTAATCAAATTAAAAAAAACATGTACTTTGAGATACACATCAACATCTTCCAGCAAATCCGATGGAATAAACTATCTTTCCTAAGATAATGAGTCATCATTGACACATCATATTTTTTTGAATTAGGTCCCTTATGTTTAAAGGGATGTTATTAATTTGGCACCAACAATGCCAATTTGAAAATTGTTGACCAAGGTCCACAAGAGCATCTGCAACCCCATTGCTCTCTCTATATATATGAGAGATATCAACTCTAGGGATATTTTGTAAAAGGATTTGTATATCCACTATAATGTATTTTAGTTTCTATCCATAAGTCAACATGTTAGTAATATCATCAATAATAAGTTTGGAATCCCCCTAAATGTGTAATTGCCTAATATCAAGTGAAATAGCCAATTTTACCCCCCATAAAAGAGCAAAAGCTTTAGCATAATTATTGCTTTGGAAGCCTATACCACTAGCATAGATAGCAACCATCTACCCCTTGTCATCCCTGATAATCCCACCACCACTAGCCTTATCGTTCACCTTAAATGCCCCATCAAAATTTAGTTTGAGCCAATTAGGCTTCGGGGGAATCCATCTAATATTTAATCTTTACAATTGTTTGGAATTATTATGAGCTAAGATTTGGTTTAGAATTCTCCAATTTGTCACAATTTGTTCCTCTTCTTGAGAAAGAGGTTTTTCTATAGTTTTGATGTGAGAATTGGTCACACTTTCCATGAGGCTCTTAGAAAAGGAATGAAGAAATTGAGAAGTATCCCTAGCAACACCCCTAAATATTATGTTATTATGTTCTTTCCATACAGTCCAACCAAGATAAGGCAGAGTTTGGTTCCAAAGCTCAACAAGCCATCGATGAGAGAAGGAAGGACACCAATTGGCAATGACTTCCCTAATATCAAAATTACAAACCCATTGAATGTTAAAATTCTTTAAAATAATATTCCATACTTCCCTGGCAAAATCACAGTGGAGAATTAAGCGAGAGACAATTTCCTCCTTCTCAAAGCATAGAAATAACCTATTGACCAAGGTGAATCCCCTCCTCTGTAAGTTATCTTGAGTTAGGATTTTATTATGAATAGCAGTCCACCAAAACATATTAATTTTAGGGATAAGTTTATGATTCCAAACTTTTCCCCAAATCTCATTTTTATGCACATCAGGGATCAACAAGTGGTAAGCAAACTTAATAGAAAATTGACCTTTCTTATCTGGCCACCAATACAACTCATTTTTCCTAGGCAAAAGAGGCATTCTAACCCACAACAACAAATGTTGGATAGACCGCATACTATGATAGAGATTCGAGCGATGGGTATAGCAATCCAAAATATTTTTCCAACTCCTAGTACCATTGTTATTATGAATATAATGACAAACTTTATCCCAAAAAAACTATGTAGCGATGCCAAAAATACCTCCATAATCACCTTGAGTAACTGGGGCCTTATCATTCATCCAAATGTTTTCCTATAAGTTAATAGAATTATCATTCCCTAGTTTCCATCTAAGCCCATGCTTGAGAAGACTTCCAGACTTCAGCATTTTATTCCAGATAACAGATCCTTGGGGAAGCCCTTCCTGATGGAGAAAGCTAAAGTGGTCAATTCTATGAAGATACTTGGCTTGCATAATGTCCTCCCACTCTTTATGGTTGTGGATCAAATTCTAGTTTATTTTAGAAAGGAGGGATTTATTCATATTATTGATAGATCTAATGTTAAGACCTCCATGAGATTTGGGAAGATAAACTTTCTCCCAACTAACCAAAGACATTATCTGTTTGTCTTCCACCCCAGTCCAAAATAATTTTTTTTTAATCTGCTCCAATTTGTCAGCAATAAACCTAGGCATTTTAAAAAGAGATAGGAAGTAAGTAGGAATACCTTGCAAAGAAGCACATAGAAGCTGAAGCTTGCTAGTACCACTGAGTAATTTCCCCTTCTAGCTAGCCAACTTCTTTTGAGTTCCTTCCAGAATTCCATTTTGAAATCCTTGAGACACCTCTTTGACCATAAGGGAGAGGCCAAGGTAAATGGTAGGAAGATCAGCATCAGCACAACTAATAATATTAATGATTTTGCATCGAAGATCAGCTAGATTATTTAAAAAATACACATTGCTCTTCTAAAATTTTATGTTTTGATCAGAGGCTTTGGCATAATCATTTAAATTATTATTCCAACTACTAGCTTCAACCATAGAAGAGATACCAAATAGGATGGTATCATCCACAAACTGCTGCATAGACATAGAGGGAAGGGAAGATGCTAGTGTAATACCCACAATTTCTTTAGAGGTAATCTTAAATTGAACATATCTCCTAAGGGCCTCAGCCATCATGATAAACAAGTATGGTGAAAGAGGATCCCCCTGTCTAATCCCCCTCGAAGAAGAGAAGAACCCCCTAGGGACGCCATGGACCAGAATAAAGAATTTAGCAATGGAAATAGCCTCCCTAATAAGAGGGGATATTTTATCATTAAAACCAAACTTTTTAATGACTTCAAACAGGAATTTCTATGAAACTCTATCATAGGCCTTGGAGATATCTAGCTTTAGAACCACGCTAGGGATTCTGCTCTTGTCCATAGAGTGCATAATTTCATGAGTAGAGATCACAGCATCAAGAATTTATCAACCAGGGACAAATCCTTTCTAAGAAGGGGAAATAATTTTATCTAAAAAGGCTGAAACATCAGTACAATCAATTTAGTGCACAACTTATAGATGGTATTACACAAGCTAATGGGTCTAAAAATATAGAGATGCATAAGCTTCAGGTTTTTAGGGACAAGAACAATAAAAGTCTTGTTAATCTACTTTATAAGTTTACTAGTTTTGAAAAAATCCCTCATAGCAGCAGTGACATCAACACCCATAATATCCCAATATTATTGAAAGAAGATTGGAGGAAAGCCATCAGGGCTAGGGGATTTTAAAAGACCTATAAAAAATAAGATAGCATGAACCTCCTCCTCAAAAATAGGTTTTAGCATTTCAAAGTTGTCTTGTTCAGTAATAAAATAAGGGATCTTATCAATAAACTAGTCCATAATCCTACTATTGTTAGCATTATCAGCATGTTCCAATAGCAAATTCTAAAAAAATAACACAACTTGGTCCCCAATCTCATTATCCTCAGTGATAGTATTACCATTTTCTAGACATAATTTAGAGATATAATTAGCCTTCATATGTTTCATGGCTAAAAGATGAAAAAAGGCAATATTCCTATCACCTTCTTTGAGCCACCGAATCCTGGACTTCTATTTGTATAAAATCTCTTCTTTGCTCATAAGACTCTTCCAGTAAAAAATTAGATCACATTCCTCCTATAAAATATCAACATCTCCTTGAGCCATAAGCTACTGAAGATCAGCTAATCTTCCAGAGATAGTTTTTTTTAGGCTAAACACATTGCCAAAGCTATATTTGTTCCACCCACAAACTTCCTATTTAATGTGAAGGAGATTTTTGACCAACCTAAACATAGGAGTACCCTGAATGGGAGTTTTCCACTAATGAGCCACAAGGTTTTTTAAATATGTATGTTTAATCCACATAGCTTGAAATCTAAAAGGGAAAGGACCACCCTTACACTATTCCTTCCAACTAAATAGAATAGGACTATGATCAGACATGGTTCTAGAAAGAGCCTTCACACTCATATTCTGATGATTATCCCAATTGCTATAAATAAGCACTCTATCAAATTTTAATTGAATCATTTGATCTCCTCTTCTTCTGTTAGACCAGGTGAAATTTTGACTCTACAGCTCCATATCCAATGACCCAAAAGAATTAATAAAATCTACAAAGTCAAACATGTTATCAGTATAATCAAGAATACCCCCAAATTTCTTAGAAGGATATAAGGGAGTATTAAAACCCCAAGCCAACATCTAACGAGAATGAAGGGAAGTGGAAAGAGTATTACACAAGTTCGTCCATAATGTATTCCTTAGGGCTTTAGTGTTCGGAGCATAAATATTGATTAAGGACCAATTTAAATATGGTAGAGAGAAGTTAAAAACCAGAAAGTGCTTGCTAGAAACAACAAGTGAGCCCTATATTTTAGCATCATTCCACATAGTGACAATCCCTCTAGAGGATCCTGTAGCCAAGCTAATATAAAAAGTATCCTTGGGCCATATATAATTAGCTATCCTCTTAAAGTTCTCTTCATTCATCTTAACTTCTTAAAGTAACAAAATATCTAACTTATTGCCCAGAATATAGTTTTTCACTTCAAAATATTTGGTGGGACTATTGAAGCCCCTCAAGTTCCAAGATAAGATTCTCATTGGGAAGGTTTATGAGATTGGATCTCCACTATTTTTTGCTTACCACTGGCAATCTCTCTTTGCCTTGTTTCTCTGAGAGTTGATCTTCCTAGTTTAGGGTCTATTCCAACATCCACAAAATTTTTAGCCTTTCGGTTCTTTTTCTTATGGGTAATCCAATCTTTATGGTCATTACCACTACCACTCAGAATGATTTTAGTGGGCAATGAAGGAATAGCTACCTGATAAACAAGATAAACCTCCTTCATGAATTCAACCATGGTTACAAGAGAGGTATTCTGCTTAGGGGATGTTTGGGAGGTCACAACCCTAGAATTAAAACTCAAATCTGGGAGTTGGGCCCTCTGTCTAATGGAATTTTGGGCCTCATCACCTTTAATAGTAGCCTCTACTGACTGGGAATGAATCTCACCCTCTTCAATATGAGTATTCTGTTAAACAAGGTGTTGGTAGTAATCTGTATCAGGATTCTGATAACCTTTCTTCATGTCTTTCTTAGAATAATCTTCTATGATAACATTTTCTTCATCGCCCTCCATTCCCTGATCAATAGGGGTGTCATTTTTGGGAGAGTTATCTTCAACATCATTGTTAAGGTCAGCATTGCCTCCCATTTGCTTCACCTTACAATGGGTCATTAAGTGGCCTTTCTTCTTAAAAATTTGATAGAAAGTAGTAACATTCTCATAGAAGATTGATTGGGTCCAAATCTCATATTTGGATTTTAATTCTATGGACATGGGAAGGGTTTGGTAGATCTCCACTTTAACACAAAAATGAACATACACACAACGGGACTTAGTCTGAGTGGTGTTATCCGAAGTCACATACTGACCAAAGGTATTACCAATAGCAAAAAATATCTTTTCATCCCAAAATTCCAAGGGAAACCCTGGGAACCTCACCTAAATAGGGGCAGACCAGTTTAGATCCATATTGGGGTCAAACCCAGGTTTCTAAGACCATAGAGTAAGTGAATGGGTGCCATAGAGCCATGGCCCTCCTACCAAAATAGCTAACATATCCTCCCTACTCATAAATTTAAATAAAAACAACCCTCTTACCATAGAAATTACTGACACACTGCCTTTGATCCTCCATCAATTAGCCACCCACTTGTTGAGGTGTGGAGCTAAAAGCTACACCAAATGAGCAAATGCAGAGGTTGCTGGACTACACAGTCACTGTCATCGGTCAGGATCAACCGACATCAGTCAAGGATCGACTGGAGGCTATCGATGTCAGTTATGGATTGGCTGATGTCAGTCATATGCAGGCAGATAGGGACCGACGTCGGTCACCTATGCATTCCAAAAGTCTACTTTCGTGGATGAACAGATTGTTTGCATGATAAGTTCAACTGTTAGTGTTGAGTTCGCATTTCTATTTTTGGCAGGACTGATTTGAACCTTTGATTAAGAGGTGTATCTAACGGTGGAGAATGCATAGCTCATGATCCCTAATTCTATATAATAGGGATAGATCTTCATAGCTTGTGTATGAGAAAAAGGGTGAATCAATTCAAGTAGCTGAATTGTGTTTGTAATTGTGAGAGAGAACTCTTGAGGGAAAGACATCTATACATCTAAGAGGTGTGGAAGAAAGAGAGATTTATTCAATTGTATTTCCTTCTGGAAGAGTTTAATACAAGTTTTCATTATTTCTTGTATCTCTTATTCTTTGTTGATTCTGATTTTTAGTTACTTATTATTCTAGTTTAATTCCATGTTTAGTTGCTTACACAAAAGTAATAAATTGTATCTATAAGATCCTAACAAGTGATATCAAAGCTTGGGTTCACTAACAGGTTGTATAAGATTGGGTTAGTGTGTGTTGATTATAGGTCACTCACAGGGGTTTATGATTGAGTGGGAGTAAAGCAATGGCAGAAGAAAGTAAGCTAAGAATGGAGAAGTTTAACGGCAAGAATTATCAATTATGAAGGATGCAGATAGAAGATTATCTATATCAGAAAGATTTGTACTTGCCATTGGGTGGGGTTTCAAGCAAGCCCACAGATATGCAAGATGAAGAATGGAATGTTCTTAATAGAAAGGCTGTGGGATCTATAAGGTTGAGTCTGGCATCTTCTGTGATTTCCAACTTATCACAGGCAAAGACAACAGTAGAGTTAATGGATACTCTGGCAAATTTATATGAAAAGCCCTCAGCTTCAAATAAGGTATATCTTATGAAGCAATTATTTAATTTACAAATGCAGGAAGGTGGATCTGTATCTAATCATCTTAATGATTTCCATGCAATAGTAAATCAGTTAAATTCAGTCAAAATAGTTTTTTATGATGAAATTAAGGCTCTCTAAATTTTATGCTCTTTACCTGAAAGTTGGCATAGTTTGGTAATGGTAGTTAGTAATACTGCATCTGCTACAAATATCTTGAAAGTTGATGATGTTGTTAGTGTAATCTTGAATGAAGAAACTCGTAAGAAAAGCACAAGGGAATCATCAGGTAATGCTTAAAGTGTTGAAAGTAGGGGAAGGAAAAAAGAGAAGGGCAAGCAAGGGAGATCAAGGTCTAAGTCAAAGATGAGAAGTAGATCTAAATCCATAAATAGAAGAAAAATAACCTGCTGGAATTGTGGAAAGATAGGGCATGCAAAGAAAGATTGCTGGTTGAAGGTTAAAGAAGAAAATCAGCATGAAGGTAATGAAGAAGCAAAAGTTGCAGGTATTGTTGCACAAGATGCTTTTACACTTTCTTTGGATAATAGAATAGAATCTTTGGTTGTAGATTCTAGTGCCTCTTTCCATGCAACCCCAAATAGAGAATTTTTTAATGATTATGTCTAGGGAGATTTTGAAAAATCTTATTTAGGAGATGATGAGCCTTGTAAAATTTTTGGCAAAGGAAAAGTATAGCTGAAATTGGAGAATGGAAACACATGGGTGTTGAAAGATGTCATGCATGTACCCATCCTGAAGAGAAATCTGATTTTTGTAGGAAAGTTGGGGGATGAGGGTTGCATAGTAACTCTAACAACTGAATCTTGGAAGGTTTCCAAGGGTGCACTTGTATTAGCCAGAGGTAAGAGAGTAGGTAATCTCTATTTATGTAATTGTATTACTGATTATTCTCATTTTATTTTATCTACTTCAAATGTAAATGCAAATTTGTGGCACTGTAGGCTTGGCCACATGAGTGAGAAGGGAATGACTGTTCTTAAGTCAAAAGGTAAGCTTTCAGATTTGAAAAGAATAGATCTAGATTTATGTGAGCATTCTATTTTTGGGAAACAAAAGAGAGTGAGATTTCTCAAAATTGGGTCAACAAAGAAGAAGCACAAGTTGGAGCTTGTTCACACAGACGTGTGGGGACCAGTGTTAAGGTGCGGAGCTAAAACCTTCACCAGATGAGTGGATGCTGAAGTTGCTAGATTTACGCAGTCGTCGATGACGGCAAGGAGTCGACCAGTAACTACCAGCGTCGGTCATGTATCGACTGATGTTAGTCATGTGCAGGCAAACAAGGACCGACGTCGGTCACTTGTGCGTCCAGAAAGTCTATTTTTGTGGATGAACAGATTGTTTGCATGATTAGTGTAGCTGTTAGTTGTAAGTCTGCATCTCTATCTTTAGCAAGACTATTTTGAGCCTTTGATTAGGAGGTGTATCTAATGGTTGTAAATGCATTGCTCATGATCCCTAATCTTATATAATAGGGATAGATCTTCATAGCTTGTGTGTATATGAGAACAGTACAAGACATATTGTATATGTGTGTATCAATCTAGGTTGTTGGAATTGATTGTAAACTCTTGAGGGAAAGAGATCTGTACATTTGAGAGGTGTGAGAAGAAAGTGTGATTTTCTTCATTGTATTTCTTTTTATAAGAGTTTAATACAAGTTTTTAGGATGGTTTCTTGTATCTCTTATTCTTTGTTATTTCTGATTCTAATTACTTATTATTTTGGTTTAATTATGTGTTTAATTGCTTACATAAAAGTAATCAAGTTTGTTGGTTGATCCCCAACAAGTGGTATCAGAGCTCAGGTTGACTAACAAGTGTTTCAAATCTGGTTAGTGTTTGTTGATTACAGGTCACTCACAGGGGTTTCTGTTTGAGTGAGAGAAGTAATGGCAAAAGAAAGTAAACTGAGAATAGGGAAGTTCAATGGCAAGAATTACCAATTATGGAGAATGCAAATAGAGGATTATCTATATCAAAAAGATATGTATTTACCATTGGGTGGGGTTGATAGAAAGCCCATAGATATGGAAGATGAAGAATGAGAATTTCTTGATAGAAAGGCTCTTGGATCTATAAGATTGAGTCTGGGATCTACTGTGATTTCTAACTTGTCACAGGCAAAGACAACGGTAGAATTGATGGACACTTTAGCAAATTTATATGAAAAGCCCTCAGCTTCAAATAAGGTATATCTTATGAAGCAGTTATTTAATTTGCAAATGCAGGAAGGTGGATCTGTGTCTAATCATCTTAATGATTTCCATGGAATTGTAAATCAATTAAATTCAGTCAAAATAGTTTTTGATAATGAAATTAAGGCTCTTTTAAGATTATGCTCTTTACCTAAAAGTTGGCATAGCTTAGTAATGGCAGTTAGTAATACTGCATCTACTACAAATATCTTGAAAGTTGATGATGTTGTTAGTGTAATCCTGAATGAAGAGACTCGCAAGAAAAACACAGGGGAATCATCAGGTAATGTTTTAAGTATTGAAAGCAGGGGAAGGCAAAGAGAGAAGGGCAAGCAAGGGAGATCAAGGTCTAAGTCAAAGACGAGCAATAGATCCAAATCCAGAAATGAAAAATGAAAGATAACCTACTGGAATTGTGGAAAGAGAAGACATGCAAAGAAAGATTGCTTGTTGAAGGTTAATGAAGAGAATCAGCATGAAGGTAATGAAGAAGCAAAATTTGCAGGTATTGTTGCACAAAATGCTCTTTCACTTTCTTTGCATAATAAAATAGAATCTTGGGTTTTAGATTCTGGGGCATCTTTCCATGCTACCCCAAATAGAGAATTTTTCAATGATTATGTCCAGGGAGATTTTAGAAAAGTTTATTTAGGGGATGATGAGCCTTATAAAATTATTGGCAAAGGAAAAGTGCAGCTGAAATTGCAAAATGGCAACACATGGGTGTTGAAAGATGTTATGCATGTCCCAACCCTGAAGCAGAATTTGATTTCTGTAGGAAAGTTGGGTGATGAGGGTTGTACAGTAACTCTCACAACTGAATCTTGGAAGGTTACCAAGGGTGCACTTTTATTAGTCAGAGGTAAGAGAGTAAGTACTCTCTATTTATGTAATTGTATTACTGATTATTCTCCTTTTGTATTATCTACTTTAGATGTGGATCCAAAGTTGTGGCACTGTAGGCTTGGCCACATGAGTGAAAAAGGAATAACTATTCTTAAGTCAAAAGGTAAGCTTTCAGATTTAAAAAGCATAGATCTAGATTTCTATGAGCATTGTGTTTTTAGAAAATAGAAGAGAGTAAGGTTTGTTAAAATTGGGTCAACAAAGAGAAAGCACAAGTTAGATCTTGTTCACACAGACATGTGGGGACCAGCTCAGGTAGCTTCTATTGAAGGATCATAGTATTATGTTACTTTCATTGATGATGCTACAAAAAAGGTATGGGTCTATTGCATAAAGAAGAAATCTGATGTTTTTGACACATTTAAGATTTGGAAAGCTATGGTTGAGAATGAAACAGGCAAGAGATTGAAGTGCCTTAGATCTGACAATGGTGGTGAGTTCTGTAGCTATAAGTTCAACTGGTATTGTGATATGAATGGAATACGCAGGCAAAGGTTGGTTCCAAGGACACCTCAGCAAAATGGAGTTGTTAAAAGGATGAAAAAAATAATATTGGAGCGTGCACGGAGTATGAGATTGCATGCTGGTTTGCCCTTACAATTTTGGGTAGAAGCTGTAGATATTGCAGTTTACCTAATTAATAGAGGACCCTCTACTACTCTAGATGGTGGAATTCTAGAAGAGCCTTGGACAGGTAAAAAGGTAGATCTTTCATTTCTAAGAGTTTTTGGTTTTGAAGCTTTTGTGCACGTTGATAAGGAAAATAGAAAGAAGCTGGATGTTAAGTCTATGAGGTGCACATTTATTGGTTATGGCTCTAGAGATTTCAGATTTCAATTTTGGAATCTATGAACTAACAAAATAATTAGGAGTCATGATGTTGTTTTCAATGAAAAAGTGATGTATAGTGATCAGCTCAAGATGCTGAAGAATTTTGAGCAGGGCCATGAAGATTTGGATGAGGTGACGATCCAAAATGAGCTCACGGGAAAGAATTATCATAGACAAAAAAACACAGAGACTGACATCGATCAAACAGGAACTGATGTCGACAATACAGGAACTGATGTCGGTCATAAACTGACTGACGTCAGTCAAGAAGGAACCGGCATCGATCATGTGGAACTAACGTCGGTCAGTTACAGGCCTAGAGATGACTGAGGTCAATCACTGTCAAATAATTTGGGTGGACAGCAAGCAGAAAATGAGTCTCAGATGCCCATTAAGAGGTCATCAAGGGTAAGTAAACCTCCAATTTGATATTCCCCTTCATTATTCTATTTATTGCTTACTGATAGTGGAGAAACAGAGAGTTTTGATGAATCAATACAGGTGGAATCCAAGAATCAGTGGGAGCTAGGCATGAATGAGGAAATTGATTCCTTGAAAGAGAACCAAACATGGGATTTGGTTGAGTTGTCAGTGGGAAATAAGACACTGAAGAATAAATGGGTTTACAGATTGAAAGAATGAGAGAATGGACAGATGAGATATAAGGCCAGGTTGGTAGTGAAAGAATTTGCACAGAACCAAGTATTGATTTTGGTGAAATTTTTTTTCCAGTAGTAAAAATGACTTCTATTCGAAATGTATTATCTTTAGTTGTTATTGAGGATTTGCATCTTGAGCAGCTTGATGTTAAGACAGCATTTTTTCATGGAGATTTGGATGAAGAAATATATATGGATTAGCCAGAAGGATTTGAGGTCAAAGGTAAGGAGAAACTTGTGTACAGATTGAAGAAAAGCTTGTATTGTCTCAAGCAAGCTCCTAGACAATGGTATTTGAAATTTGACAGGTTTATGACTGAGCATGGCTATAGTAGATGTCAATCTGACCATTGTGTTTATTTTAAGAGATTAGATAATGGAAGATATATTATCCTGTTGCTATATGTAGATGATATGTTGGTTGCAGGTTCACACATGTAGGATATCTCTGAGCTTAAGGTGAAATTAGCTCACACATTTGCCATGAAGGATTTGGGAGCAGCAAAGAAAATTCTTGGCATGAGTATTAAGAGAGACAAGAAAAATCACAGGTTGATTTTGTCTCAAAAGGATTATGTGAACAAGGTGTTGGAGAGGTTCAATATGCAGGATGCAAAACCAGTAAGCACACTTATGGCTAGACACTTCAAGTTGAGTAAAGAACAGTGTCCTAATTCACATGAAGAGGTAGAGTACATGAATAGAGTTCCATATGCTTTCGCAGTTGAGAGCTTAATGTATGCAATGGTATGTACTAGACCGGATATTTCCCAAGCAGTGGGAGTTGTCAGTAAGTATATGGCCAATCCAGGGAAGGAACACTGGAAAGCAGTTCAGTAGATTCTCAGATATCTAAGAGGGACTAGCAGTAGGCATTTGTGTTATGGTGGGTCAAACACTTCTCTACATGGTTATGTAGATTCGAATATGGCAGGTGACTTAGATGGCAGAAAGAGCACCACAGGATATGTTTTCACTGTTGGTGGAATGGTGGTTAGCTAGATTTCAAAGTTATAGAAGGTTGTTGCCTTGTCTACTACAAAGGCAGAGTATATTGCAGTCACAAAGGCTAGCAAAGAGATGATATGGATGACATGGTTCATGGAAGAGCTAGGAAAGAAGCAAGAGAGTTGCAAATTGTACAGTGACAGTCAAAGTGCAATTCATTTGGCTAAGAATTTAGCCTTTCATTCAAGAACCAAACATATACAGCTTCTTCATAAGACAGGTATTGGAGGATGGTGAGTTGAAGTTGGAGAAGATCTATACAGATAAGAACCCTGCTGATATGTTAACAAAGCTGATAACAAATGAGAAGTTGAATCTTCATTCAACTTTTGTTCGTCTTCAAGATTGAGTTTGAAGATGGAGAAGCTATAAGATGTTGATGTACAGGTATTGATGTAGCTATTTATTTCCAAGTGGGAGATTGTTAAGGTGTGGAGCTAAAACCTTCACCAGATGAGCAGATACTGAAGTTGCTAGATTTACACAGTCACCGACGATGGCAAGGAGTCGACCAGTAGCTATTGGCGTCAATCATGTATCGGCTGACGTCAGTCATGTGTAGGTAAATAGGGACTGATGTCGATCACCTGTGTGTCCAAAAAGTCTATTTTCATGGATGAACAGATTGTTTGCATGATTAGTTTAGCTGTTAGTTGTAAGTCCGAGTCTCTATCTTTAGTAGGACTATTTTGAGCCTTTGATTAGGAGGTGTATCTAATGGTTGTAAATGCATTGCTCATGATCCCTAATCTTATATAATAGGGATAGATCTTCATAGCTTGTGTGTGTATGAGAATAGTGCAAGACATATTGTATATGTGTGTATCAATCTAGGTTGTTGGAATTGATTGTAAACTCTTGAGGGAAAGAGATCTGTACATCTGAGAGGTGTGAGAAGAAAGTGTGATTTTTTTCATTGTATTTCTTTCTGAAAGAGTTTAATACAAGTTTGCAGGGTGGTTTCTTGTATCTCTTATTCTTTGTTATTTCTGATTCTAGTTACTTATTATTCTAGTTTAATTTCATGCTTAATTGCTTACATAATAGTAATCAAGTTTGTTGGTTGATCCCCAGCAACTAGCTCAGGTAGCTTCTATTGGAGGATCACAGTATTATGTTTCTTTCATTGATGATGCTACAAGAAAGGTATGGGTTTATTGCATAAAGAAAAAATTTGATGTTTTTGATACATTTAAGAAATGAAAAGCTTTGGTTGAGAATGAAATAGGTTTGAGATTGAAGTGCCTTAGATCTGACAATGGTGGTGAGTACTGCAGCAATAAATTTAAAAGTTATTGTTTTATGAGTGGAATACGCAGGGAAAGGATGGTTCCAAAGACACCTCAACAAAATGGAGTTGCTAAAAAGATGAACAGAACAATAATGGAGCGTGCACGGAGTATGAGGTTGCATGCTGGTTTGCCCTTACAATTTTGGGCAGAAGCTGTAGACACTGCGGTTTACCTAATTAACAGAGGACCTTCTACTGCTCTGGATGGTGGAATTCTAGAAGAGGCTTGGATAGGTAAAAAGGTAGATCTTTCATTTCTCAGAGTTTTTGGTTTTGAAGCTTTTGTGCACGTTGATAAAGAAAATAGAAAGAAGCTGGATGCTAAATATATGCGATGCACTTTTATTGATGGCTCTGGAGATTTCAGGTTCTGGTTGTAGAATCTAGGAACTAACAAAATTATTAGAATTCGTGATGTTGTTTTCAATGAGAAGGTGATGTACAGTGATTATCTCAAGAAGTTGAATAATTCTGAGCAGGGCAATGTTGATTTGGACAAGGTGATGATCTAAAATGAGCTCGTGAGGAAGAATTTTCACACACAGAAAAACACAGACACCGACGTCAGTCAGGCAGGAACTAACGTCAGTTAGGAAGGAACTGACATCGATCAGACAGTAATTGACGTCGGTCATGCAGGAATTGATGTCGGTCAGGTGGAACCAATGTCGGTCAGGTACAAACTTAGAGATGACCAGGATCGATCACTAACAGAGAATTTGGGCAGACAGCAAATAGTGAATGAGTCTCAAACGCCCATGAAGAGGTCAGAAAGGGTAAGTAAACCTCCAATTCATTATTCCCCTTCATTATTATACTTGTTGCTCACTGATGGTGGAGAACCAGAATGTTTTGATGAGGCAATGTAGGTAGAATCCCAAAAACAGTGGGAGCTTGGCATGAATGAGGAAATTGATTCTTTGAAAGAGAACCAAACGTGAGATTTGGTTGAGTTGCCAGCTAGAAAGAAAGCGCTGAAAAATAAATGGTTTTACAGATTAAAGGAAGGTGAGAATGGACAAATGAGACATAAGGCCAGGTTGGTAGTAAAGGGATTTGCACAGAAACCAGGTATTGATTTTGGTGAATTTTTTTCTCCTATAGTAAAAATGACTTCTATTCAGACTGTATTGTCTTTAGTTGTTATTGAGGATTTCCATCTTGAGCAGCTTGATGTTAAGACAGCATTTCTTCATCGAGATTTGGATGAAGAAATATATATGGAGCAGTTGGAAGGTTTTGAGGTGAAAGGTAAGGAAAAGCTTGTGTGCAGGTTGAAGAAAAGCTTATATGGTCTTAAGCAGGCTCCAAGACAATGGTATTTGAGGTTTGACAGGTTTATGACAAAGCATGGCTTTTGTAGATGTCAATCTAACCATTGTATTTATTTTAAGAGATTAGATAATGGTAGATATATTATCTTGTTGTTGTATGTAGATGATATGCTTGTTGCAGGTTCACACATGCAGGATATTACTGAGCTTAAGGTAAAATTAGCTCACACATTTGCCATGAAGGATTTAGGAGCAGCAAAGGAAATCCTTGACATGAGTATTAAGAGAGACAGAAAAAATCACAGTTTGATTTTTTCTCAAGAGGATTATGTGAACAAGGTGTTGGAAAGGTTCAATATGCAAGTTACAAAATCGGTAAGCACACCTATGGCTGGACACTTCAAGTTGAGCAAAGAATAGTGTCTTAAATCACATGATGAGGTGGAGTACATGAGTAGAGTTCCATATGCTTCTGCAGTTGGGAGCTTGATGTATGCAATGGTATGTACTAGACCTGATATTGCCCAAGCAGTGGGAGTTGTCAGCAAGTTTATGGCCAATCCAGGGAAGGAACACTAGAAAGCAGTTCAGTAGATTCTCAGATATCTGAGAGGGACTAATAGTAGGCATTTATGCTATGGAGGGCCAAACACTTCTCTACATGGGTATGTAGATGTGGATATGGTAGGTGACTTGGATGGCAAGAGAAGCACCACAGGTTATGTGTTCACTGTTGGTAGAATGGCAGTTAGCTAGATTTCAAAGTTGCAGAAGGTTGTTGCCTTGTCTACTACAGAGGCAGAATACAATGCAGTCACAGAGGCTAGCAAGGAGATGATATGGATGACTCGATTCATGGAAGAGTTGGGAAAGGAGCAAGAGAGTTGCATATTGTACAGTGATAGTCAAAGTGCAATTCATTTGGCAAAGAATTCAGCGTTTCATTCAAGAACCAAACATATACAGCTTAGGTACCACTTCATTAGATAGGTATTGGAGGATGGTGAGTTAAAGTTGGAAAAGATCCATACAGATAAGAACCCTGATAATATGTTAACAAAGCCAATAACAAAGGAGAAGTTGAATCTTCATTCAACTTTTGTTGGTCTTCAAGATTGAGCTTGAAGATGGAGAAACAAGCTAGAGGATGTTGTATAGGTACATGTGCAGCTATTTATCTCCAAGTGGGAGATTGTTGAGGTGTGGACCTAAAAGCTACACTAGATGAGCAAATACAGAGGTTGTTGGACTACACAGTCGCCGTCATCAGTCAGGATCGATCGACATTGGTCAAGGATCGACTGGAGGCTACCGACGTCGGTTATGGATCAGTCGACGTTGGTCATATGCAGGCAGACAGGGACCGATGTCGGTCACCTGTGAATTCTAGAAGTCTATTTTTGTGGATGAATAGATTGTTTGCATGATAAGTTTAACAGTTAGTGTTGAGTCTGCATTTCTATTTTTGGCAGGACTGATTTGAACCTTTGATTAAGAGGTGTATCTAACGGTGGAGAATGCATAGCTCATGATCCCTAATTATATATAATAGGGATAGATCTTCATAGCTTGTGTATGAGAAAAAGGGTGAATCAATTCAAGTAGCTAAATTGTGTTTGTAATTGTGAGAGAGAACTCTTGAGGGAAAGACATCTGTACATCTGAGAGATGTGGAAGAAAGAGAGATTTTTTCAATTGTATTTCCTTTTGGAAGAGTTTAATACAAGTTTTCATTGTTTCTTGTATCTCTTATTCTTTGTTGATTCTAATTTCTAGTTACGTATTATTCTGGTTTAATTCTGTGTTTAGTTGCTTACACAAAAGTAATCAATTGTATCTGTAAGATCCTAACACCACTTCCTCACAGTCTCAATATTAGGGTGAAGGGATAAAAACTTACCAACCAAGGCAAGATCCATGGATGCCACTATTTCCTCAACCAAGTCATCGGGAATATCCAAAGCCATTCCTTCCACCGATTCCTTTTGGACTGGGACCCCCGATGCACCTTTAGGGGAAAGAGACTTCTTCCTAGTTAACAACTCTATCCATCCCTTGACAGGATCCTCACCCACCAATTTTTGGGTCCCAGAGGCACTACCCGGGGTAGTGACCTCCATCATCATAATTCTTTGTCGGGGTGCCTAGGCTTCTGTAAAAACAATTTTCCCGCTCAAAATCTCCCACCAACAATTCTAAAGCATTATTTTATAGTAGTGTTAAGGCTTATGTCTAAAGAAATTTAAGAACACTTGCTAAATGTAACATAGTTCTATCCATTTCTAGGATAGTCATTTTTTTTCTCAATGGTTCCATTTTGCTATGGAGAATAAGGAGTTGTTAGTTCTCTTTGAATACCACATGAAACTAAAACTGAATCAAATTATTTAAAAATATACTAACCACCATTATGAGTTTTTAATCTCTTAATTTTTAGGCTAGAATATTTTTAATAAAAGCTTTAAATTATGTAAATTTAGACAATACTTTAAATTTTTTATGTATAAAATAAATTAAAATCATTTTAGTGTGACCATCAATAAAATTTAAACCATATAAAGATACATTAAGATATGCAACCTCGAGAAGTCATGTAATATCATTATGAATGAGTTCTAAAGGATGAGAAGAGTTTGCATCATGCTATTTGTGAAAAGATTGAGTTTGTTACTTGTCACCTAAACAACCTATAGATGTTTCATGATACATTTTAATTTTAGGTAATCCTATTACAAGATCATGTCTCAACATATTACAAAAAATCTTAAAATTAACATGTCTAAGTCTTTCATGCCATAGTTGAGATTCATTTCTAATTTTAGAGGAATGATAAGATGCAAAAGAAAAACTAGTAAAAATATAAAGACCATTCTTTCAAATACCTTTAGAAATTAGAGAACCAAATTGATCTTTAATGCACTATTTATCCTTAAGAAGTATTATAATGAAATTATAATTTGTAAGCTGAGAACACGATAAAATATATTTCTTAAGTTTACGAACATAAAAAACATCATTTAAGAATCCATTTACAAATTTTGTTTTATCTCATTTAGTTTCTTAAAATATAAATTATCACATAAATATATCCTTCATATATATTTTTAATATCAAATAAAATATTAGACAAACATGTCATGTGATGTGAAGTACCACTATATAAAAACCATTTGTTATCATTAGAAGCAAACAAAGCAACATAAAGATCAACAATATTAAAATTTTGATCTTGATTGCTATTTTGATTTTGGTTTTGATTTTTATGTTGATTTTGATTAGAATTTTTTTTCCTTTTGTTGATTTTAGGATTTTTCTAATTTGGTCCCTTTTGTTTCTATAGCAATCTTCTTTTTTATGACCAAATTTATTAGGGAGTTTATAATTCCTATTAAATTTGACTTTATAGTTACTATTTATAGGTTTCTTGTTCTCGTCCTTATTATTGACATTGGAGGATTTTTATTTGAATATTGATTTAATTTTTTTGTTTTCATTATTTTTTACAACATTTTTTTGAGGGAGAAGTGCTTAAATGGCATTCTTTTTAGAATCAAAATTCATCATTACTTTTTCTTGAATGAGAAGAGCTAAAAGGTAGTGATGTCAGGGATATCTTGCTTTGTTTGATATTTAAAGTTAAGAATGAAAATAAACTTTTAAAATATGTCTCATAGATATTTAACTAAATAATGAAATAGATAAGTTGGTCTTGATTTAAATTATAATTACATCCATCTAAATGTGATTTGATATTTTTAATTTTAACAAGAAAATTAACAACTTTTTCATCACCTTTCATGGGGGTTGTCATGAGTTTAAGAATAAGTTTGATAATTTTAGAAAGTTGAGTACCTTCATGCATTGATTCAGGAAGTTTCTAAGCTTCGCTAGAAGATTCTTGATTTCCAACATGGAGTATGAATTCATCCTTACCACTCCTTAAGATGATCGACACAACTTATTGAGATTTATGTTGATAAGTATTTGTATTTTTTGATTGTTACATGTCTCCTAGATGGATGTTTTTTAGTTCCATTAACAATACTCCATAAATTTATAGTCATAAATTTAGATTTAATATGGATTTTACAAATTTATCATTTGTGATTTATCTATATTGAAGCTTTAGGAGGACATTTTGTTACAACTATAACATTTTATAATAATTTTCAAAAAAAAGTGCACATAAAATTTTACACACCTTTTTGTATCTAGTCAATAGTGATAAAATGATAAATGCATATGTTTATACCCGTACAATAAAATTAATATAGGTTTAACTCCATGATAAAATAAAGATTGACCATAAAATGAAAAAATAATAATTTTATTTATAAGTAGACCTTTTGATTAAGCATGCTAGCATAACTACTTCATCTTTAATCAAACATTTACTATCACTTGTAAATGACAAATTAACTTCAACTGCACATGTTCTGAGCTTTAGGAGGGAAAAACACTAGTAAAAAAATATTAGTTCGATTTCCTTCTTTGAAGATTGACAATGAAAAATTGAATTTCCTTCTTGGTCATGGCTAAAATTTAAATTTAATCTAACCTATCAATTCAAAATTTGTTGAAAGATAACTCTTTAGCAAATAAAATTATAATTTTCACTTAACAAAAAAATTTAACATTTGAGGCTTCGCAATCTCATCCATATTTAAATTCTAAAAAATTTCACTTAACTAAACACATGTTTTGAAACACAAAACTCAAATTAAATAATTTCCATAATAGTAACTAGTCCTTTGAATATTTTATCAAAATATGCCACTATTTGAATATTATGGTGTGTGTGTACTAAAAAAATATTAAGCCTTTTGTTATTCTTTATAAAAAAAAATTGTAAAAGCCTTTACCATATCATAGTAAAAAAATTACTATAATGAAATATTTTAAGGCTGATAAAAAAAATACTCGTGCAAGCCTTTAACATAACATATATAAAAAATTACTAAAAAAAAAAACTTATTTCTTAACTTATCATAACATAGTAAAAGAAAATTACTATAATAAATATTTGGGATTAAAAAAATTACTATAAAGAATATTTTCTCTATAACTTTAACTTATTTTAACATAGTAAAAGAAAATTACTATAATAAAGAGTTAGAGTTACGAGAGTAGTGTTTATAAAAGCAAGTGAAAGCTTAATAATTTTCATAACATACTTAGTGGTATTATTGTTGTTATTTTTTTATTTTGTATTTTTTTTAATAAATAAAACAACAATTATTTTTAAAACAAAACAAAGCTCATCTATTAAAAAAAGTTTAAAAAATCTTGGTGAAATAGGAAATACATCAAAAAGTCACTAAAATTAATAGTGCTTTTGACAAGTAAATTGAGAGTAATAACTGAGTTACATAACTTGAAATAGAACAAAGTAGTAGAGAGACTAGACATCCTTGGAAGAACTAGAAAGCACCACTAATAAATCCTCTTTACACACTTCCTCTTTGATGATCAAGGCTGCTATAGAATCTATTAACTTGGAATCATCCTTGTCACCCAAGATACGCAACCTATCATAGATAGTGTTTAACTTGTGACCTTGAGTGATGTTGTCCACTGTAATGACCTTCAAAATAACTCAGAACTGATCCAACTTGATGTTCATTGCATTTATAAAGTGTTCAATGTCCTCATGAATAACCAATGAGTTGTTGATGCTAAATAAGACCATCTGAATACCAATAATCTAAGCCACTTTGAGTATGTCTGTCCTAGGGTTGGATTGTCATGGGTCTTTCATAACTTGGATGACTAGATCAACATAATAAATAGAGGCAACCCTACCCAACCTCATAAATAATTGAGCATTCATGAGCTTGGTATCCATCTAATTTAACAACTTTTCTTCTTTCACCCCATCAACAAGAGCCTTCTACAAAAAATTCAAAGCTTCTTTGGTCATGATTCTTGTTTTCTTATCCAATAAATTTTTAGAATTCAACAAGTGCCTCAACTTTAAGTCATTTACCAAACTCAAGAAAGAGTGGTGCACATCATCCAATGAATACTTGTGAAGTATTCACATGTTTGAATTCATCTCTTTGATAATGTTGATTGTCGTGTCCTTACCCTTACTCTATCTGGGTCAGTTGGAGGGACCCAAGCTAATCGAAGGGATTTATATGTCACCGACAACACTCATCTTTTATCTAACCCACTTGTCAACCCACACAAAGCTCAAAATGACTAATTTAAGTGGGCAATGGTAGTGGTAACTAGAGCCCACATATATTTATTTTCATCCCAAATCATTATACCATCGAGTTGCCAAAAGAAAAGGCAAATACTTCGAGTGATGATGCAGTATGGGACACTCACTTGAATCATTATTAGAATTGATTGAGCTATAATGATGATACAAATCAATAAAAATCATAACTTTTGAGTCCACATTTAACGCATGAATTAACTTGGAGTTGTTTTGGGAGTTAATCATAACACCCATATTACTAAATCCCTTCACGACAAGTGTATTGGAGATTGAAGTGCATGAAATTCTCTCAAGAATTTGTACAATCCTCTAATATGTTGTTAAGATTCTAAGTAGTGATGTTTCCTAAATTCATTTCTTCCATAATGAGTTGTGAGACACCTTTAATATCAATATGGGTCCAATTCTTTTGCAATGATATGGAAATCCCTCTCCAAAGAGCTTTGGCATTAGTGAAGTTATTGGTGCATCTACCTAAAGCTTCATTGTATTCGAGTAGAAAGTTGTCATTGGAATCTCTAAAAACACATTCAGTTCCTACCCAACGTAGGTTACCCTTTGTAACTCCATCAAAGTTAAGCTTGATCATATGGCCCTTAGGAGGAGACCATCTAGTTGGAATTCACTTCTTAGAATTTTTGCTAACCCTATTATCAAGGAAAAACATACATACATACATGTATATGTATATATATGTATGTAATATGTATATGTGTGTGTATATACATACATATTAAATATATATACATACATATATATACACACATACACATATATACAAATATATTATTTATTTATTTATGTTTGCGTAATAATTTTTATTATTATGAAGAAATAAAAGGCTCTAAAAAAATGATAGCAAAAAGAGGAGGGTTTGGGCATGGGTTTAGGAGTGGAAACAATGGTCGAGGCCATGGCGACTGTCATGACAGGTGCAGAGGTTGTAGAGAAGAAAAATAAAAATGGGTGCATGTCATAAAGCTCGATCGTTTAGTCAAAAAAGGAGAATTTATGGAGATGGCAGTAGTGGAGAAGAAGCGTGTGGTGGTTGTGGATGGAAGAATTGTAGGCACCAACACTATGAAGGCCTTGGAAAACTACATTAATGTCATGCTCATTAATCCAAAGGATTATATTGAGATCCCATGGGCAAAATCAAGGTGTATGGTAAAGCCAAGCTTTGGGGAAAGAATCAAGTTTTTACACAAGGAGTATTTGAAAATTACAAAACTTATAACATTTGATGTAACAAGCATAATAGAGGAGGTTATGGTGATTGACATAGGAGAACATGTTGAGTGTGATTATCTGGTGGTTGCCACTGGAAATGCTCATGAGGCCCTCCTACGAAAGTAGAGAGACTCCAACAATTTGAAGCTGGAAAGAATATCAAGCTAGAAGATGAAGGCCAAGTGTTTGACAAAATGCCACACAAAATAACTTCACCAAGGAATGCATTTTTCTTATCTAAGGCACTTGAGGATGGTATTGTTATAAGTGGGGGAGCATCCAACTATCAGTAGGATGCAAAGGAGGAAAACCCAAGGTTTTAAATCATGGTCAAATCTCTCTCAAGTAAAATAATTTATAGCTAGGCAAAAGGGATAGATTTAGTGAAAGATATAAAATTGAGTTTGGCAGCTTCTTTAGGTGTCTCGACTGAGTTTCAATGTCTGGTGTTACAAGATAAAGAACTATAGGATCCTCTGACATTATTGTTCTATCATTTGGGTAAATATTCCCTCATCTTCATGGATTCAAGACTGAAGGGAGGTGTGGAAGGATTTAATCAAGATTCCTCCTCCAAACTTGTAACTTTCAAAGAAGCTATCAAAAATGCCACTTCCAAGTCAAATTATTTAATATACCCTTCTCCACCTCAAGCCTATATTGTAGAACCAGCGAAGGAGGTACCTTCCATGGAAATTTCAAACAAGGGAGTGGATGAGTATTATCATATCTTGATTAAAGATGTTTTTTTATAGATTTAATGGACTATGGCCTTCTTTGACTGCATTATATTAATGAGTATATGCAACTTGGTTAACCCATTATGAGATGTCTTTATGCTTTAAAGGTTTTTTTATTATTCAATGAGGATAAGGATAATCAAAAATGCCTCTCAAAGGGCCCTTGGTTTTGGGGTAATCTCAGTTTGTTTATCACTCTTTAGTTTCTGAAGTTTGATCCAAACACACTCTCAGTAATGAAGATGCTGATGTGGGTTCGGCTCCCTAACCTTCCTTTGCATTTTTGGTATGCCTATAAGAAAATAGGTAATGTTTTGAGGTCTTTTTAAAATAATGATCATGAGAGGGTTACCATAGGTCTATGCACATTTGATATAATTTATGTAGAGATTGATCTGAGTAAAGGAGTTCTAAAGAAAATTATATTAAAATTTGGCAAAGTTCTTCATGTTCAAGCTTTAAATTATGAGAATATAACATTTAGATGTCATAATTGCAAATTACCAGGTCATATTTATGCTTCTTGTCCCATGGAGCATTCTATAGTAGGGAAGAAAAAGGTGGAGAAGTCAACCATGAACAAATGGAGCACTTCAGATCTGATAGTAGTTGCTAAAGAGTGTTTTTGAAAGCCAAAAATTTAGGTAAATGAAAAATTTGGAGAAATAGAGAAAGAAGACTGATAAAGAAGATGATTCAACTATGGGGCTATTAAAAAAATTTATAATCTTTCCTTAAAGAAGATAATAGGGGGAGTAAAAATAGGACATGAATCAAAAAGCTCATATTCAAAGGGATGCATGCAAAGATAAAATCAAAAATTTAGAATTATGATAAGCAGTTGGTTGCGGTGAACTCTGAACAAGAAGTGTGGTAAGAGATAAAAAAGAAAAAATGTAAAAAGGGTAAGACAGTCAATCTTTTAGACTGTTATCCCACTAATAGATAGCTTTGATGTTGTTGTAGGTATTCAGGTGTTGGAAAGAACTATTATCTGATCTTTTCGTGGCTTTTTGGTCATTTGGTGTAATTGGTTCTTGTTTGGCCATGACATTTTTTCTTGGCTTTGTTCTAGTTATTTGTAAAAACTTTACATTTTTTAATATAGGGTAAGGGACCCATTGAACCTTGGTATTTATCTAAAAATAATTTTTATTATATTTTTTTCAATGATATTTATAATTCACGCATTTATAATTATAAATTCTATCACAAGAAGTCCATTAAAAAAAATCTAAAAAAAATATAATATTTATTTCATACAACCTTATTATAATATTTATATAATAAATTTTAAGAAGAATTCAAAGTACCTACAAACAAGTTAAATAAATTATAGCTCTGGTACCATGTCAAAATAAATAGCAGAAGGAATTTAATATTTGTTTAATATGAATGACAAGTAAATAAATTAATTAATTAAATACATAACTTGTATTAAAAAATAAATTATATAGGAAATTAAAGAGAAGGTATGTTACGTAATTTTAATGTGGGAAAACTTCAATGAGGTAAAAAAATCACAAAGTTTATTTCATTATTTGAGAATCATTTATAGATCTAGTAAATTATATCTTCACCTCACTTCTTCATAATTTTTCACATAAAATTCAGAGACCACCACTCCCATAAAACATGATGTTGTAATAATTGTGATATGATATTTCACCAAGGTCAAAATATCTTTATAAGGGGTGTGGACAGCTGAAAACATCCAATCAACCCCTTTAAATTAATCATAATAATTTATTACTCGTACAACCAAATTTCAAAAATTTGGTTATGAGTAAATAATAAATATATTATTACTTGATTTAGGAAATGATGTGGGCCACAATGTAACCCTACAAATATTATTGTTCTAACAAATCCCAAGCCTCGAGCATAAGGCATCAATTTTATGACCTTTAACTACCTCCTCCGCAACCAAGGCTTTTAACAATGTCCAAATCTGGTCAAGTCTTTCTTCCATATTTAGTCTCAAATTCTTGATGTCTTCATGAACTACATGGGTATTGCTAGCATTGTAGATAACCCTAATCAATTATGCCACCTTGTAGGTATCAAGCCTTAGAGTGGATTGGTTGGGGTCTCTCATGGCCTGTAAGATATTATTAATGGAAGCTCCTTCTCCCAGTCTTGCTTCCAACTAAGTCTTGAATAAATTCATTGCCATCCACCTTAGATATTTATCATCTTTTACTCCTTTAATTATACCATTTTTACAAAAGGTCAAGGCCTCTTCTCGAGTCATTTGAGTATTTTTGTCTAGCAAGACACTAGTAAAAAGAAATTGTTAGAGCTTGAGATCATTTACCAAGCTTGTAAATGAGCTAAATGTCCTTAAGAGAGTAATGATTGCTCATTTATTTATTCATTTCATGAATTATGTTTACCAATGAAATTTTTCCACTATTCTCCTTAAATGCCCTACCTTGTCTATATGCTCAACCATGTTTGTGGGGCTGTGAAAGCCAATGTAAGTCCAAATTATCAGTAGTATGATAGCAAGAAGAGGGATTATGAGGTAGTGATAAAAGGTGAAAAGAAGATTCTCAAAAAATCTCAATATTCATATGAAAACCAGGTATTTTAGGTAGTATAGAAATAAATCTTTCTCAGTGCCTAAAAAATAAAAAACTATGCATTTTTCTAAAAAAAATCAAACGTTACTACCCCAAATATCTAATTCCTTTCACTGATTAAACTAGTTTCCCAATAAGCACTAATCCTAAAAATAATAATTTAAGAGAGAACAACCATTATTAGACCATTATAGAATAAGAAGTTATGCACAACGGAGTAGGAAAATTCAAACAAGGGATTCAAAAACTTTGAAAATAAGTGGCTAATATCATCAATTTTAGCTTTTAAATCCCCTACCAAACATCTCCACCGACCAGGATTGACACAAGAATAAAAAACTAACCAAAAATTATAGGCAAACTAATGAAAAGTAGAAAGGAAGGATGGTATACTTTTAAGTAATCATAGAACTCCAAAAATAATCTCCTACTTGTCTCAAATGAGAAGAGTAGGGATGGGTGGTAAGTACTTAAACTACTCACACAATCCATCACCTAACCCGTCCAATCCACCATGAAGGGAATCCCATATGTTGCTTGTTTTGATGATTGCCCATTCCAAATGCTTGCAACCTTATGAATATTTAAAATTATGAGTATTCATGGGAATATCTTAAACTAATAATGTTTTAGCCTTTCTATTTATAAAGTGGGTCACTAAATTTAGAGCTGAGTGGTGAGAATTAAGCCCCACCCCTAAATTGGTGAAGTAATCTACCACTTGATTTTATTTCATCTAACATGATTGATTGTAAAAACCAAAAAAATTGTGATAAGGTCCTTACAGTCTTCAACCATTGCATATTATTTCTAATTTTCAATGTAAACATTTTTTAAAGCATCAAAAAAATAACATTGAATCCCCTTCAATCTCAATATTCTGCCAGTTATTTTCTAAGCAATCTTGAGACCTCACCACCAAGCCTTAACCTCTGTAAAAATTGTTTGTGTATTTGCCTAATCATTCACTATAGCTAAGGATAGGGGTACCTTTGACATTTTTGAATATGCCTCCATCTCCTGCCCATTCTAGATTTCCTTTAGTAACACCATCAAATTTTAGTTTAACAATTAGTCCTTGTGGATGCGACCAACTATTCTTTGATTATACCTTGATATTTATACCTATCCTTTTATCAAGGATCCCTTCAAGATGGATGTTCCATTGAGATAAAGTTTCAAAATATTCAAATACAAATTTCTTGTCCTTTGTGGTCCAAACCATAATCAATTCCTTTATTGCATTCAAGACTGCATAAAATCATATTCAAATCCCTAATCTCCTCTTTAAAAATTATTATTTTTCTATCAATCCAAATAACCTAGTAAATTAATGCATAAATAAAATTTTGATGCCTCCCTTCCCCTTCCCTCTCAAATTTGAGATAGTGGAGGGGATTTAAGAAAGGAAGGGCAAACGCTTATCTTATTTTTCAAGTTTTGAGGAAAAGTTGTGTTAAGGTTAAACTTATACGACAAAGAGTTCCAAATTTGTCATGAGAAATGGAAATGAACTAAAAGGTGGCTTATGTCTTCTTCCTAATGTTTACAAATAACACACTAATAAGAGCCTTTAAAACCTCATTTTCTTAGATTTGTACAATTAAGAATCTTGTCCCAATAGGCATTTCATAGAAGTACATTTGCCTTGGGAAGACCATACTTGTACATGATGTGATTTGAATGGAAATAGTCAAGGTCCTAAAGGTCTATAGAAAAAATGGTTTTGCATCCATATTTCACTTTGTAACTTTTTGTCTTTGATTCCATCCACAAAAACTTATACTCTTTTTTAGAGAAATGAAAGGGCTTGAGAATAGTTAATAGTGGTTTTTTTCATCCTATAAATGATCTGAAACTGGAAGATCAAATAGAACATTATTAGAGATGTTGAAGCAATTTTTAAAATTACTTCCATACATTTCCTCACACCAAGTTTGAAGAGCATTCAACCGAGTGAGACTATTCAACGGAAAATGGGTGATCCATACTTCTATCTAGAATTATGTTTTATTGCCTTTACCTACATTTCATTAGAGAAGATGGATTATGATACTTAAATATTTGATAATTAGATTCATATTTAATTTATTTAATTATGGTTAATCTAATTAAGTGTATTAAACTATTGAAGAGCTAAAATGTAATAGAATACAATAATTATAGTAAACTACAGCCAAATACTACATTTACAAAAATCATAAACTTGCTAAAAATAGTAACTAAGGTTAGGGGTTGAGAGCATCCCTTGAAACTAAAATAGATATGACTGTGTAGGGTGACTATAAGTGCAAAATGTGTAAAAATACTTAAAAACATAGTCGTGTTATAAAATAATGATTCACAGTCTGTTGGGACAAGTCTACAAGAGATAAATAAGAGTGCACTACAACCTTATTTGTTGACTACAACCACATCCTATATGAATATGTACTTGATTTCATGATATGGATATGTGTAACTACTTGTAGGGATTGACTGTTGAGCTATGTGTGTTGATATGCCACATGAAAGACCTACAAAATAAAAAACCCTGGTCTTGCACATGCACTAGATAGAAATTAGATAACACATGCAGAAAAATGGGATGGTGGGAATTTCCAAGGTGGACTTAAAAACTCCTTATGATAGAGCATTTCCTATATATCCAAATGGGCCTCAGGTTGATGTAGTTCTCCCTCCTAGGGTGATTGTGTGATCTGTGATTGTGCATTATGTATAAGTATCTAGAAGATTGATAAAAAAGCTTGAAAATGGGTGCCTTTGACCTATAATAAATTATATTCATACTTGACATATGCCTATTAGAAATAAACGTAATTAAAATTGGAAGAAATAATGCTCTTTTGCTCAATGTCTAGTAATTTAAAGTCAACTTGCTAGGGGATTTCAAGTGAATGCCTTGATTTGTTTGTATAGAACAATCATTTAAATAATTTTGCTAACCGGCCTTACAAAACACATGGGAAGGGTAATATTAAATAACTCAATTTTAAAAATTTATTGTTGGAGTGTAGGGGACAAGGCTGTATGAGTTGGACAAGGTCACACTATGCTCCTATCCTCTTATTTCAAACTTGTTTTAGAAGACTAGAGACTGTTGGGACAAGCATAGCAAAGGTCTGTGAGCTAAATAGGGATAAATGTGATAAAAATAGGAATATATGTATAATTGTTTCATTGTTTCTAAAATAGATAATACTCTTGTATAGATTATAAGTTAATGAAATGATGAGTATACCAAGTAGGGGTACAAATATAAATAATAAGCATTGTCAATCACTTAATTATTAATTTGAGTGTCTACATTTACCCCCACTTCATTCTAGTGATTCAATGAAGTGAAATTACTAGAGTAAAACATATGTAAACCTAATTGTGTACATAGACTTTATCTTTTGATGTTAAGCTTGATTGTGTACGATTCCATAATGAGAACTATGCAACAATGCCACCAAAAGTAGTAGTTTTCCATATTTCAAAATTAAAAATTTGTAATTTCAATTTTGAATTTTTAAAAGAAAGTATACACTTGGAAGAGCATGCAATCTAATTACCTTATAACTTGGAAATGGATAAATGCTTGCCTCCCTATTGAGGCATTTGGAAAATTGTTGAACATGTGATGAATTGAGAGTGATCAAGTCTCAACTTGAAAACCTTTGAATACACTTGAGTTGGAAATATTGTATGCTCCAACTCTCATTTGACTTCATAGAGTACTCTATAAAATGTTTGAAGGGGGGACACACCAATCATGGCTCTCTACATCTTTAAAAAGTGTAGCCATAGATATTGAGTGCCACTAGACTCGAACGTGGCTCACTTACAACATTAAGATGAATCACACCATTGTATATGGATCTAGATACTATTTGAATTTTTTTAACCTGTAACTTGAAAACTTCAAATTTGAAATTTGAAACTTTTGAAAATTCTATATTAGAAACATGGACATGGACAAGTATCATGCCCCCTAAATTTGTATTGTATTGACATTGAGTGTTTTTGAATTTTTTAACTTTTTGAAACTTATAATTTGTAACTTTTGAAACTTGTAATCTAAAACTTTTGTAACTTATAATTTAAAAATGTTTATGCACGTGCCCATACATATGCATTAAGTATCTCTAAATTTTTACTCAAAATTTGAATCAATTATATCTTTGAAATTAATATATTGTCATAATTCTATAATTTGCTTAAGAGGGTTTGTATTCTTAAGATAAGTCCATTATGATGCCCCCTTTTTTAGATGAGATATGTATTTCACAAGTCACTTATCTCAAAAGAGAATTGTAAATGTTTTGAAAGATGTATAATGTAATAGCAGTTGCAAAGTTGATTTTCTATTTGCATCATATTGTAAGATGTAACATTGAATTGCATTTTTTAAATATGTTAGAAAAACATTAATTTACATAAGTAGTATGTGCATGTTATAGAACATATCACCATGTATATGTAATAAGTAGTATCAATGCATGATATAAATCATGAGATTATAGTAACAAGCAACAAACATAAGTAATGTCATGCAATTTGTATAAAAGAGAATGTGTAAGACACTAATGCAGCATACAAGGGAAACATAAATGTCATGTACACATAACGTCAAGGGCCCACAAAAAATTGACAAGAGTGTGTCACATAATCAATTATATGTAAAAGTTTCACAAACAATGCCAAGGGCCACAGACAATGAGCAAACAAGTAAAGTTTGAAAGGAAACATGGTGAAAATAAAAGTAGTCTATATCCATCATATCGATCCATGTCATTGTTATAAAATAACATATTTAATTGACACAATTGAAAATTATGAGTGATTTACCAAGGCGTTTGTATGATATATAACTCATCATAGTAAAGAAGGTTGTGGCTAGATATAACCTATTAAATTGTCCATTGTGACCGAATAGATGCACCCAGCTTAGAAAGATTGTTGGGTAATGAGGGAATCTTGACATCAAGAACCATGCCATAGTATGCTCTATACCACACTCACATACCTTGTGAAAAAACATTATGTATTTAAATATAAATGAAATATACAATTAAATATGAAATAGATAACATATGTAAAGAAGTAAGCTAATAACATTGAAAAATGTTTTTATGTCTTGACTTTAAAAAAATTAAGAATATTTTGATTTTTTAGAATTTTAAAATATTTGAATGTTTTTGAATTTTTTCCAAAGTTGTTTTTTTTTGTATTTTTACAATATATGATTTTTTTTTATATTTTTGAAATATTAAAATTTTGAAAAAGATGATAATCAAAGTTATGAAAATAGAGGAATTTGAACCAATTCAAATAATACACAACAAGGTGAAAAGGCAAAATGTAAGAAAGAAGGGAAGGCAAGTAATATGTTCCCAATGTATGTGGAAATAAAGTATAGCCATTGTAGCATAAAAGCATAACTATGTGTGCTTATGTAAAAAGTGAGATAGATTGATAATGTAATTGTAAATGAAAGCCTTAACATGTATAGATGTGCAATAATGAGTAAGTGAATCTACCATAAAGAATGAGTATTGTAAGTGACGTAAGATATTTGTTTTAGCTTTTTAGAATAAGTTTTTAAAAAAATAACGGGGTCACCATAATTTTTAATCTATTTAATTAGAGTTAATCTAATTAAGTTTATTAAACTATTAAAAAGCTGAAATGAAATAGAATATCTTGATTATAGTAAACTACAGTAAAATACGTAGTTTATAGAAATTAAAAAGTTACTAAAAATAGTAAATGAGACCACAATTAGAGAGTGTCCCTCAAAACTGAAATAAATTTGACTATGTAGGGTGATTGTAAGTGAAAACTATATAAAAATACCTATAAACACAATTGTATTAGAAAATAAGAATTCACATTCTATTGGGACAAGTCTACAAGAGACAGAAAAGAGCACATTATGGCCTTGTCTATTGACTATAGTCGCATCTTGATTGATTGTAATCCTAATATCTTGATTTGGGCATGCAAGACTACTTGTGGGGATTGACTGTTGAGCTCTATTTGTCGATATGCCACACGGAAGACCTACAAAATAGAAAACCCTAATCCTACACATGCACTAGATAGAAATTAGATAACAAAGCAAGGGAAATGGGGTGGTGGGAATGGGTGAGTTGGTCTCAAAAACCTCTTGTGACTGAGCATTGCCTGCATAGCCTGAATGGGCCTCAGGCCAATGTAGTTCTCCCTCTCAGGGTGACTATGTGATCCACGCTTGTGTAACTATATGAAAGTAGCTAGAAGATTGATTAAAATGCTTAGAAATTTATGACTTTGAATTGAAATAAATGATATTTAAACTTATCCTATGACTCTTAGAAATTAACAAAATTGAAATTAGAAGAAATAGTGGTCTTTTGCTTAGTGTGTAGTACTTTAAAGTTACCTTGCTAGGGGCTTTCAAGTGAATGCCTTGATGTACTTATATAGTGGAATAATTTGATTTTTTTTGCCATATAACCTTAAAAATGCAAGGAAGGGTGAAATTAAATGATTTAGTTATAAAAATTTACTATTAGAGTATGGGAAACAAGGTTGCACTAGTTGGATAGGGCTATAATGTGTTCATATCCTCCTTGTGCAAACTTGTCCCTAAAGACTAGAGATTGTTGGGACATGTTTAGCAAAGGTATATGAGATAACTAAGAATAAATGTGACATAAATAGGAATGTTTGTATGATTGTTTCAATGTTCATAGGATAGAGAAGATTCCCATATAGATTACAAGTTATCAAAATGGTGAGTAGACCAAGCAGTGGTACAAATATCAAGGATGAACATTGTCAATCACTTAATGATTAATTTTGAGTGTCTAAAAATCCAAATATGTTATCCTTTAAAATGGTTATCCACTATAAAGATTCTTTCAACAACCATGCTATCTAAATATTTTCTTCTAAGAATGATACTCCAGAGAGTGATTTTTAGTGTAAAGTCTTCGAACCAATTTAGCACCTAAAGTAAGATTCATATTCTTATTGATCTAGATTTCAAGTCCCCCCCAATCCTTAAGCCTACATATCTTATCCCATTTAGCCAATGGAAGTTTTCTAACTTCATTCATTCCCACTCAAATAAATCTTATTTGGATGGATTTAATGCCTTTTTCAACCTTGGCTGGAAGATGTAACACAAACATCAAGTAAATAAGAATTTCTTAAAGAAAATATCTTGTTATTTGGATTATGCCAACAAAAGAGAGATAATTAACTTTCTAACCTTCTAGTTTTATGATGATTTTATCCACCAAGGATTTCCAAAACTTGGAAGAGTTAAAACCATCAAAAAGAGGAATTTCTAAGTAAGATAAAGGAAGATTCCCTAGATTTAAGTCTATAATTTTTTAAATGGTAATTTGAATGTACTTGTTAGTCTCGAAGAAGAAGATTTTAGATTTCTCCTTGTTCACCTATTGACTAGAAGCTTATTCATAAAGATTTAAAGCTTGCTTAATCTTGTTAGCCTCTGGGATGCATGTAGTTCCAACTAATCTAATGTCATTGATAAATTGTAAATGAAAAATATTAGGAGCATTATTTGATACAATGATTCCTTTTATAAGGATTCTTCCTTTGATATGAGTGAGCTATCTACCTACATATTCTACAACTATAATGAAAAGGTGTGGAAACAATGGATCTCCTTGCTCAAGCCCTCTAGAAGCACCTAAGAAGCCAATTGGTTCACAATTTATCAGGATGGATAAATTAGAGGAGCTTAAGCAACTAAAAACCCAGTCTTGCCACTCTTTATTAAAACCAAAATTTTCCATTATGCAGAGCAAGAATTCCCAATTGACTCTGTCAAAGGCTTTGTTCATGTCTAGTTTAAGCAACATGTTGTTTTGTCTTTGGGAGGAAATAAAACTTATTAAATCTCATGCAATAATAATCCCATCTAAATTTTTATCCTAGTTAGAAAGCCCTCCTCCTTAAGAGATATGATCTTAGGTTGGAGACTTTTTAATTTATCAGCGATGACATTTGAGATGACTTTATAGATGATAATGCAAAAGGAGATAGGTCTATAAGAATCAAAGTAGATGACACCTTCATTTTTTGGGATTAGAGAAATAAAAGTGGATTTCAACTACTTGGAACATCTTTACTTCTACCTGAGTCTTGAATAAAAATTGTGACATTAATGCCAACAATGTCCCAATAGGCTTGATAGAATATAGTTGGAAAGCCATTCGAACTCAAGGCCTTATCAGGTTTGAAAGAGAAGATAGCTATCATGACTTATTCCTTGTAAATATATGTTGTGAGCATTTTATTTTCAACTTCAGATAACAAAGAAGGAATACAACATAAGATTTATCACACCTGATGATGGTTCATTGTGTATGAACCAAAACGTTAGTAAAAAATGAACACGTAGTTATATCCAAAAACTCTCTTACAAATCAATAGACTGTGGAAATACATTCTCATTAATAATATTTCCTCTTTGGAAAGAGATCTATCATGTTGTGACTTAGTAAGCAATTCTTTGTAGTCATTTTTAGCTTCCAGGCAATCTCCTCTTTTTCCAAAAAATGATCCCTACTGGTATGGTGATCTTGGATATCTTGTTGAATTTTCTTCTCATAACAACACTTTTGTGAAATAAAGTAGTGTTAATATCCACTATTTTAGCCACCTAACTTTGGATTGTTATTTCCAATGTATCTCTTCTTGAAGGATCAATTTGTCCCACTCTTCCAAAAGAGATTCTTCTTCAAATTTGAGTTGATCATTTAGACCCTCTTTCTAGATGAGAGACTCAGCAATAGATATTTTATTTTGTAAATACACATTTATTTCATTTAGTCACCCAAATTCTCTTATGTTCTAGTCTTTTAAGAGGTTTTGTATGATATTTAGCTTCTTGACCACAATAAACAATTTTGAACCTTTCACTTTTGTGTTCTTCCATTCATTAATCTAGTTGTTCAAATAAACTTATTTAGTCCACATAAAATGAAATTTGAATGGTATTATTTTGAGGATAGTTGAGGATTGAAGTGAAAGGCTTGTGGGCTAATGATTAAATCCATCCACCATTATATTTTTTTATCTAAAAGAGAGGTTAGGTGATGCTCTCTTAGGGAACAAATTTTGCAAATTTTTGGTTTGATGCATTCATATAGATATAATAATGCCTTGGATGACCTTAGAAGGTCCTAAAAAAGCTTAGGGAATCAATTTGATAGTCTATGAGTGCATTTAGCTATTTTAAAATTCAAATATAGGATTTTCCCACCGAAACTAGTAAGTTCAAAATTTTGAATTATGGTGTGTATTTAGGATTTGTAGGGATGTGGAAAGGCTTGAACAAGTTTAGGAACAAGTTTCAAATGTGACTAAAGACTCTTGAAATATTTTCCATGGTCTAAAGTGGTCTTTGCATAGTAAATCAACATTTTGGTGTTGTCACCTTTCCTAAGTGTCATGCTAATGTTGACAACTACCTCCAAAAATAATTACCAAACGGTTATATTGATATAAAATGTAATATTTTTGTATGGTAGACAATTTTGGCATGTTGGAACGATTCAAGACTTCAAAGGAATTCAAAGAGAAGATAAGCCCCTGTTTTGAAAGAAGGAAATACAGACCCCATGTTGAACATTTTGTGTATTGGTTACAGATTGTATGTTACAAATTTGTTGAACAATGAATGGGAAAATATTTATACACACTTTTTAATGGTTCTTAAAGGTGTTTTGAAAGCAACATTGTAATGAACATTGATAGTTTCATTTGGTAATTAGACTATTGAAAGCACAAACCCTGTATGGTGTAAGTTTCCTCTTTTGCAGTCAGGAATTGCGAAATTCACTAATAATCAAGTTGGTAAATTGTATTACATGTTTATGTAATTATGAATGATTGTCATTTGTAAGTAAAATATTCATGATCATCAATAAGAAATCTTTTGTAATAAATATATTGGATATTAACTCTATTTCTCGTAGCCTTCTCCATTCTGTTAGACTGAGAACATAATCCTTAAAATAAGTACATTGTGAATCTATGATCAAATTCTAAAGGATTTGAAAGGGAATGGATTGAACGAGTTGTGAAGTTTCTTGTTGATTTGTCTAGGCTTAAATGTGTAACTATCTTATTTTTATACTCAGTAAACCCTGTTTTGAAGTGGAGATCATGAACAATGGATTGGATAGTTCAATTTATTGATTTATAAATGTGCCGAGGTGTAATAAAAATATTTCAAAATAAATTTTAAACCTTGAAACACCATATAATGTTGGAAACCAAATTTTTAATGGTCTCGGCTGTGACAGAGCCCCTACAAGCCCTAAACTAGGGTTTTAACCATATCATGAAATCTAATTGGCCAAATTTCATAAAAGTTTGTAGTTTGATCAATATTGAGGTGCTATAACAATTTTTTGAGGTTTTCATTGCATACATATACCGTAGTATAGATTTTGAATGAGACAAGGAGAATTAGGCCTAAAGAGGGATGTTTAAGGAGGCCTAAAGTGGGAAAGTGGACCTACAGGAAGAATTAGGCCACCAAATTTGACACGCAAGTGTGCCTTATCATTCCAAATGAGAATATATAATTTGAAGGTTAAATATATTTATAATTTTTCCATACTAAGTTAAAAATAGGGTTTAAGGGCTAAAAGGAAGGCTAAGAAGCTTAGTGTGTTTGGTGAAAAGTTATAAGTTGAAACCTTTTAAAAAAAACCTACACATCATTTTGGTATCAGAGCCATTTTAGATACCTGAGAACAAGTTGGAGAGATAATATTCTTGGGGAAAGAGAATAATATGTACTTGTTTGATAGATTGCCTACACAAGGTTCACAATGCCACCTAGGAGAAATAGAGTAGGTGCAGCAAGGAACCAAGGGAGCCAAGGTGTTGTGTTAGTAGAGCTAAGGGACCTTAGGCTCAGCTTTGATTCAAGGCTAACTATTATAGAAAGAGACCAAAGAAGAGGAGTCCTAATAAGGGACTTGAGTGACAGGGTAGATGAGCCACAAAACCAAGAGGTAGTAGAGGGAGAAGAAATAGTTGAAGGACCTGAAGATCAGGGTGTAGAGAGACTAGTGAAGGTGATCATGATTCAAGGTTCCAAACCAAAGGTGGAATTACCAACCTATGTATGAGGTCTTGATGGAGATGAACTCATGGATTGGGTGAATGAGTTAGACAAATACTTTGAGTATGAAGAGATACCTGATGACAAGAAGGTGAAGTTTGTAAGAACCAAGCTAAAGGGGCATGCTTCATTGTGGTGGGAATTCAAACAAGATGAGAAGAAATAAGGGGAATAACAAGATCAATTCTTAGGATATAATGGTTACCAAGCTCAAAGTCAAATTCTTGCCAGGTGATTATGAGACAAACTTGGTTAGACAATTATAGAATTTAAAGCAGAAAGAAATGAGTGTGAAGGCATAGACAAAAGAATTTTATAAGCTAACCATCAAGTATAGTCATATTAAGGAGGATAAAGAGAAGGCTTCAAGGTACTTGAATTGTTTAAGATATAATCTACAAGATGAACTAGCACTTGTGAGCCCAATAATACTAGAGGAGTGCTACCAATTTGCACTCAAGGCTAAAGATAAGTTGAATAGGAGGCACAATCAACAAAATAGAAGAAGGGGAAAAAAATTTAGAGGTAGAGGATAGCAAGGGGGAAGAAATACCTCACAAATAAATCTTCAAAGTGAATCAAGCAATTCACAAGAGCAGACCACTCAATAAAGAGGTGAATTTAGAGGTAGGAGACCTTAAAAATAGAGGTGGTTATTCATCAAGGGGTAGAGGATTGAGTGGATTTGCAAGCAAATGTTTCAAGTGCAATAAGTATGCTAACCATAAGCAATGGGAGTGTCTAGAGGACCAGCTAGCAAGAAGCCTAAAGAATGAAGGGAGAAATCAGATTACACAAGGAGGAGAGGAAGAGAGTGTTTGTTCTCCATCACAAATGGTAGAGCTTTAAGTGGGAGAATCATTGCTCATGAGGAGGATGATGATCAAACCACCCAAGGAAAAGGAGGCACTATAAAGTAATAATCTCTTTAGGACATCCTGCAAATGCCAAGGTAAGTGTTGCAAGATGGTCATTAATTCAAGAAGTATGGATAATCTTATTTTAGTAGAAATGGTTAATAATCTTGGGCTAAAGAAATTACCTCACTCCACTCCATATAAGGTGTCATGGTTGAATATGGGACAATAAGTCTTGGTTAGTGAGCAGATTTTTAAATTGGAACATACAAGGATAAGGTGCTTTGTGATGTCATCCCCATGGATGTGTTTTATTTGCTTCTTGGAAGGCCATGGCAATATGATAGGCAAACTACTCATGATGGCAAAAGGAATAAGAGAAGGAATATGTATACTTTGATGAAGGATGGATTTAGTTACACTTTTCTTCCTTTGAAGGATGAAGAGAGTGATCAACATGTTGGTTCACATGTGATGATGGTAAGTGGAAAGGAGTTCTTGAATGTCATGCATGAAGAAGAGATAGGCTTTACTTTGGTCATTAAGCCTAGGACTATTATGATAGCCACTAAAATCAATGAGCTACCCCTATAGATTCAAGAAATGTTGGAGAGGCATGCTAATATGGTTGTTAATGAGCTACTCAATACATTTCCACCAATGAGGAGCATAACACACCATATAGACTGTCTACCTAGAGCAAGTCTACCAAACAAGGTTGTATACAAGATGACCCCATAAGAGAATGTTAAGATCAAGAGACAAGTGTAGGAGTTACTTGACAAAGGGCTAATCAAAGAGAGCTTGAACCCATGTGTAGTACCCACAATGTTGGTGCCAAAGAAGGAAGGTGAGTGGAGGATGTGCATTGATTCCAAGGTAATCAATAAAATCAGCATAAGGTATAGATTTCCACTTCCCAAGATGAAGGATTTGATGGATTGCTTGAGTGGAGGATGTGCATTGATTCTAGGGTAATCAATAAAATCAGCATAAGGTATAGATTTCCACTTCCCAAGATGGAGGATTTGATGGATTGCTTGAGTGGAACAAGCTATTTTTCCAAGATAGACCTCAAAAGTGGATACTACCAGATAAGGATTAGGCAGGGTGATGAGTGGAAGATTGCTTTCAAGATGAATGAAGGTTTATATGAAAAGTTTTTCATACCATTTGGTTTGACTATTACACTTAGCATTTACATGAGGTTAATGAATGAAGTTTTGAAAGATTTCATAGGCAAGTTTGTAGTATTTTATCTGGATGATATATTAATTTACAGCCAAACCAAGGAAGAGCACCTTCATCATTTGGAGTTGGTGATAAGAAAGCTTCAAGCAGAGAGGTTATTGATCAACCTCAAGAAGTGTGACTTCATGAAAAGAGAGCTGTTGTACCTTAGGTTTGTAATTTCACAATGCATGCTAAAAATGGACAAGAATAAGGTGAAGGCAATCATGGAAAAGCCAATACCTAGGATAGCAGGAGATGTAAGAAGTTTTTAAGGTTTGGTAAGTTTCTATAGGAAGTGTATAAGAAACTTTAGTGGAATATGTGCTCCCACCATTAACACTATGAAGGGAGATAAAAAAAACTATGTTTAGAATGAGCAGACCAAAAAAAAATTTCAATACTTGAAGCAAAGGATCACGAAACAACCTATACTAGCATTGACAGACTTTAATAAGGTATTCCAAATAGAATGTGATGTAAGTGGTGTAGCCATAGGGATTGTCCTCAGCTAAGAGGGGAGGCCTATCACCTACTTCAGTGAAAAGTTGAATGATGCTAAGAAGATGTATTCATCCTATGAGTTGGAGTTTTATGCAATGGTGCAAGCATTGAAGAAATGGAGGCATTATCTCATGTCAAAGAAGTTCATAGTATATATGGATAATCATGCACTTCATTTCATATCTAATCAGCCTAATTTGAACCAAATACATGTCAAATGGGTGGAGTACAAGCAAAACTTTACTTTCACCATCAAGCACAAACAAGGACAAAATAATAAATTGGTAGATGCATTGAGTAGGAGGGTTTTATTGGTGCATGAAATTTAGTTAGAGAGTGTTGGCTTGAGGCACTCAAATATTTGTATGAGGATGATGAAGACTTAAAAGAAGCATACCATGCATGCAAGCACCCAAGTACACTCAACAAGGAGCCATGGTTGGATTATGTACTTCAAGATGGATTATTGTTCAAGGGAGTAAAATTGTGTGTACCAAAAAGATCAATAAGAGGAAATATTATCCAAGAAAAGCATAGTGGAAGCATGGTAGGTCATTTTGGGCTTGATAAAACATTAGAGTTGCCCATTAAGCACTACTATTGGCCTATAATGCAAGTAAAAGTATGAATGTATGTGGAAAGGTGTAAAATTTGTCAATTAACTAAGGGTAAGAGTACTAATGTAGGTTTGTATCAGTGCCTACCAATACCAAATAGGCCTCAGGAGTCCATCAATATGGATTTTGTGATGGGATTGCCTAGAACACAAAGGGGTTTTGATTCCATTTCTGTAGTTGTCAATAGATTCTCTAAAATGGTTCATTTTATACCATGTAGAAATACTAATGATACAACATATGTGGCTAATTTGTTCTTCAAGGAGGTTGTGAGGCTTCATGGATTTCTCATGAACAATGTTTCAGACAGGGACACCAAGTTTCTTAGTCACTTCTGGAGAACATTGAGGAAGAAGCTAGGTACCAATTTGAGTTTTAGTTCAATATACCACCCTCAAACAGATGGGAAAACTAAGGTGGTGAATATAATATTATGGAAATTGTTAAGGTATTTGTCTAAAGATCATCCCGAGCAGTGAGATCTTGTGTTGTCCCAAACAAACTTTATTTACAATGATTCTACCAACAAGAGCATTGGTATGAGTCCATTCCAGGTAATTTATGGCATGCATCCAAGAGGTGTATTTTAGGTTAGGTATATCAGACATATGGATAAGATAAGTGTTGAAGGTGAGGAGTTTGCAATTTCAATGAAAGAGGTGTATGAACAAGTGAGAAAACATTTGGAGTCTAGTGTTGACAAGTACAAGAAACAAGTAGATTTGAGTAGGAGACAAGTGAATTTATAGATTGGGGACTTAGTCCTAGATAATATAAGGAAGGAAAGGTTTCCAAAAGGTGAATAAATTAAGTTAAAAATGAAGAAGATAGGTCCTTGAAATATTCTCAAGAAGTTTGCTAACAATGCACACGAATTTGAGTTGCCCAGTGGAGTTGGAATTTCACCTATTTTCAATGTTTTAGATTTGTATCCTTATAAAAAAGGAGATGAAAGATAAAATACAGTAGAAGAATCAACTATAATAGGCCCGGATTGGGCACACCAGTTTTCTAAGGCCAAGACAGAGGAAATGGAATGCATATTGGAAAACTAGGTGACTAAAAAGACCAGAGACAAATAGTATTAGCTGGTTAAGTGGAAGAATCATCCAGTAGAGGATTCCATGTGGATGAGTGAGCATGACATGCTAAAGCAAAGGAGTACTCTAGAAGCACTCATGGGCAGCAACCCATGAGTTCTCTTTTCCTTCCGTTGGAGTATGATGCAGAAGCATCACTCTTAGGGAACAAATTTTGTAATTTTTTAGTTTGATGCATTCATATAGATAGAATAATGCCTTGAATGACCTTATAAGGTAAAAATATATCTTAATGAATCAATTTTATAGTCTAGAAGTGCATTAGCTAGTTTAAAATTCAAATACAAGATTTTCTTGCCAAAACTGGTAAGTTCAAAAATTCAAATTTTGGTGTGCGTTTAGGATTTGCAGGGATGTGGAAAGGCTTGATAAAGTTTAGGAACAAGTTTAAAATGTGAATAGATACATCTTGAACCATTTTCCATGGTCTAAAGTGGTCTTTGCATAGCAAATCAACTTTTGGGTGTTGTCAACTTTCCAAAGTGTTATGTTAATGTTGACAATTACCTCTAAAAACAATTACCAAATGGTTGTATTGATATAAAATGTAATATTTTCGTATGGTAGACAATTTTTTCATGTTTTAATTATTCAAGACTTTTAAGGAATTCAAAAATAAGACAAGCCCCTATTTTGAAAGAAGGAAATACAAACCCTGTGTTGAATATTTCGTGTATTGGTTACAGAATGTATGTTTCTAATTTGTTGAACAATGAATGGGATAATAGTTTTACACACTTTTGAATAGTTCTTGAAGGTGTTTTGAAAGCAATATTTTAAGGAACATTGATATTTTCATTTGGTAATTAGATTGTTCAAAGCACAAACCCTGTATGGTGTAAGTTTACAGACCCTATATGGTGTAAGTTCTCTTTTGCAGTCAGGAATTATGAAAGTTGTTAATAATTAGGTTGGTAAATTGTATTACATGTTTATGGAAGTATGAATGATTTCCATTTTAAACTGAAAGATTCATGATCATCAATAATAAATCCTTTGTAACAGATATATTGGATATTAACTCTATTTCTTGTAGCCTTCTCCATTCTATTAGACTGAGAACATAAACCTTAAAAGAAGTACACTATGAATCTATGATCAAACACTTAAGGACTCAAAAGGGAATGGATTGAACAATTTTTGAAGTTTATTGTTGATTTTTATAGGATTAAACGTGTTTATTTATCACTATAGATGCATAAAACTATAATTGTCTTATTTTTATTCTCGATAAACCCTATTTTGAAGTGGAGATCATAAACAGTGGATTGGATAGTTCAATTTGTTGATTTAGAAATGTTCCAAAGTGTAATACAGATCTTTCAAAACCAATTTATAACTTTGAAACACCATATAACATTGGCAACCAAATTTTTAATGCTCTCAACTATGACAGAGCCCCTATAAACCCTAAACTAGGGTTTTAACCATATCATCAAATCTAAGCAACCAAATTTCATAAAAGTTTGTAGTTTGATCAATATTATGGTGCTCTAATATATTTTTGAGGTTTCAAGTACGTACAGATAATATAGTATATATTTTGAATGAGCCAATGAGAATTAGGCCTAAAGAGGGCTCTTTGAGGAGGCCTAAAGTGGGAAAGTGGACCTATAGGAAGAATTAGACCACCAAATTTTACACACAAGTGTGTCTTATCATTCCAAAGGAGAATCCATAATTATAAGGTTAAATATATTTGTAATTTTTCTATATTAAGTTAAAAATAGGGTTTAAGGGCTAGAAGGAAGGCTAAGAAGCTTGGTGTGTTTAGTGAAAAGTTGCAAGTTGAAACCTTTTGAAAGGAACCTCTGCATCATTAGGTAAAATCTAATCTTGACTGAGAATGAACCTATCTAGCTTTTCAACCACGTAGTTGCATCTTAATATTTTATTAGACCCAGTGAAGATCTCTTATTTATATTTTAAATAAAAAACAAAGAGATCTTCAAAAAATAATGAAATATCAAAAGTAAACTTAGAAAGAACTACAAAACTTCCAAAATTTTCCAACGGGGAAATAATGGTGTTAAAATTTCCTCCCAAAATCCTTTTTTCATCTAGGAAGGCAAGCCTAAGGTTTTTTAGTCTAAGCTCACAAATATTTTGACCTTGCTTACTAGTCAGACCATAAATATGTAAACAAAGTGAAATTGTTGGTTGAGATAATTTCCTCAAATTTGGCAGCCTACCAATTTACACAATCATCAACTAACATACCTGATACAGTGTGTGGGTTTCACACTATAGCTAATCTTCTGAAAACACATGTTGCATTTCTTGCTAGCATATTACAAATTTGAAAATAAAAATTCATCATTGTTTTAAGGAGTGTTTCCTCCATTTTTGTTTCTTGAATGAGCAAAATATATAGCTTTTTCTCATAAATAAGTTGTTTTAGCAGCATATGTTTGTGTGAGGCATTTAGCCCTCATAGATTCCAAGAGATGATTAACATGAGGGGATATTTTAGCCTACTATTACTGCAGGTGTTGGGATTAACCCCCCTTATTTGAAATTTTTTCATAGTTGAGTTGGATTGCAAATTGCCTTATTTTATTCTTCTTTTGTCCTCCTCACCTTGTTCATCTGGTTCTTGATTTTACTTATTGTGTAACATCTCTAAATTTATTTATGACTCCTTTTTTCAATATTTTTTAGTGTTTGTAAATTTCTTGAGTTTGAGAGAAGGGGCCTTCTAGGTTTGCTTTTCCCCCTTTAGTTGATTTTGTGGATAATTCTTCCAACTGTAAATCCTTTTTGAGTGGTTCTTATTCTTCATGTTGTACTGCTTCTTTCGGGGCTTCGATACCACTTAGAACCTCTTGTTTTGAAATTAATAAAGGTTGTTCACTACCTTCTGAGGATTTTTCTACTTCTTGAATACTAGGTTGATCAGGTAAAGTTTCCCTTGTCAAAGAAATATTCATCTTCAAAGAGATCTTCACCTTTAGTGGTCAATTGAAGGATACTAAATTTAATTTTAGTATCTATTTCTTTAGGTTTCCAAATATTACTCTGCTTTTTCCCCCTTTGCTTCATTTTTGGTTCCTTGAATCCATCATTAGACTATTCCTGCATTAATTTTTACTCTAATCACTCTCTTACAAAATGCCCATGTGCATGAAAGATACGACACCTAAATGGAACATTTTAATAATCTACTTCATGTAGCCATTCCCTAGTTTTTGTCTTGAATTTAACAACTAGTGGTAGGGGATATGGAAGGTCCATTTTGATATATATCCTTGAACATATTTATAGAATCCCAACCTTAGTGGATTTGGCAATGAAAATATACTCCCCTGACTGGTTTCCCATGTGCTTAAAAATTTCTTCCTTCTAAAGCTTCATTGGGAGGCCATCGAGTCTGGTCAAGACCGAGACTATGGTAAAATCCATAGTTTTTGAGTTGAACACTTCCTCCCAAGGTTTCATATACAATATCATTCATTTAAAGAACCAAGGTTTATTTTTGAAAAACTTCATCCCTCTATTTTGTAGAATTGAATATGTCTTGAAAAAACTTGTGGAAGTGGGTTTACATGATTTATTGATTTGATGCTCCAACTTTTTTTCAAACATTTTTGTAAATCTCTTGCATTTGACCAATAACCCATAAATTTAAAAATCAGGGCACACTCCTTTAGATGTGTTATTATGTGTTCAATGTTTGTGTCTTGAATCTCTATTATGGGTATGTCCTCTATTGCTGGTGTTATTTTCACTCTTGTTACCCTAGTTTTTTTGTGATAAATTTGTTTTCCTTGTGCCCACTTTGTATTTATCCATCGCCCATATTTTAGTCCTTTTACTTGGTCATAGTAAGTTGCTTGTCACTCGTAACTTTCTGTACCATCCTTCCAACCCCAATATTTGTTATTAAACTAATATTATATAATATATTACTATAACATTACAATAATTTAATATAGAATATTATATTATATATACATATTAATATAATTATAACTATTATAAGCTAGTGTTTATATATAAGTACTATATTAATATACATGTAATAATATAATAATAACTAAACATATATACTATCAATAATATACAATACAAGATATATATATATATAAAATAGTCAACTCTAGTATATATTATATTATAGTAATATTTTTAATAATGTGTTTATATATATATATATATATATATATATATATATATATATATATATATATATATATAATATTCATATACATATATTAATAATATATAACTATATATTATAATTTATTAATATATATATTTCAATCGGTGTTAAGTATTTTTGGGTCCTTCACCCATATACAAATTTCCAAAAAAATATAGATAAACCTGTGTACCATCAACCATAGGGTACAAGACACCCAGGGCAAGAACGGTTTCAACAAAAACCTTGTTGAGCAGGTTCTACCATACATGACAAACATAAACCAAAGTTATATAAAAATTGATAAAATGATACAACCAAAAAACATTATGACACGTGGCCACTAAAGACCAAAACTAGAGTTTCATTCAAGCCTTGGAGGGGATGTCTGAGTCCACCACCACATAAACACCACCTAGGAATTCAACCAAGCTGGCCTTCACATCTCTTCCTCCCAGCACCCCAACCACCTCCATGTCTATACATACCCCTAGTAACACATCCTTCAACAAAATAAGAGTCGAAGACGAGGCCAAGTCACCACCCACTTTAGTCCTACTCTTCCACCTACATATGAACCTTGATTGGTCATATTTAAATCATGCAAAAGACTAGAGAATGCCCTGAAATAAGAAGTTGAGGGAGCCTTAACCCAAATTGGAGAAAAAGCTATCACCATGCTCATCACTGGAGGAGGAATTTCACTGCCACCATTATGATAGGGGAATGCCTGGTATGCAAGAAACTTTCCAAGTCTAGGATTGGGATGCTAACCATGTCTAACAAGGGAGCTATAAGTAGATGCCCCATCTAGGCTGGATTATCCTTCAAAGCATCAAATATCTGTTCAATATAATTAAACAGAGGTGCAAACCATCCTTCTAATTCCTTAAAAATTGTTAATAGAACCAAACCAACCTCATCTCACCTAGAAAAGGGAAGGTAAATGTGACTACCAAGATTAAACCCATTACCTGACTCTGCCACTCCTTTTCTATGAATAGACTTAACAAAAAAATCAATCGAATATAAAACCTATTGCTTATCTTCTAAGAGCAAAAGTAGATTATTGGCAAACACATACACCATAATTGAATTTGCCTTGACTTTGTTGAAATACATCACAAAAGTCTCACCAATAACTATCAAGATGGATTGGATAATGTGTGGTGTCAGCACTTAGAAGACTCTCTTTACCCGATTCTCCATGACTTCCCTATAGAACACCACTTCCCTCTTCTTCCCTTGAAACTTGAGCAATGGTTCAACAACTACAACCAACCAGGAGTTATCCATACCTGCTAAGAATCTCAAGCCATGAACCAAGGGGAAAGAGAAGCTCAACAAAAAATGGTGAGTACCAAGACCAAGGTGTGATTAAAATCCCACATTTGCCACATAAGCTAACTATCAAACCAAATATGACCCCCAATCCTCCACTGCTGAAAATAAATATCCAAGGCCATGGACAAGTTTGATAATCATGAGGAGAATTAAATGCACAATCATGAACAAAATAATAGGTAGGTTGGGCCAACTCAACCTTATAAATACGCATGCAGTCAAAGTCCCAAATCAACCATGGGAGAGGAGGAGCTAACAGGCCATGTATGTGCCATGTTATCAACCACTAGTTCTTTCAATTGTGAAATACCATGTTTTACTAGGAAGTTTGCAATTGCATTGACTTAGAAGCAATGTTAAACACTTCATGTAGAAAAAGATTACAACCAAGGCCAAATCGACCCTAAGATATTGTTTATTTCACAAGCCTCAGAGGTTTGATTTTCAAGAGCATAAATCATGGCCATTAAATCACCCTCGATTTAACCTATCCAAAACATAATGGATTGCCATCTCAATTCCCAATACTAAAGCCTAATCATATACCTCATTATTCATACTATCAACTAATTTGAGAGATGCCACTTGGATGAGGTATCCACAACAATCTTTAATGATGCATCCAACACTCGAGGCCCTAGAGTTGCCTTGAGAGGCACCATCAAAATTCAATTTAAACTAGCATAGAGGTGGAGGGATCCTTTCCACATTTGCATTCCTACTCAAACTAGATCTCTTTACCAATGTCCCATCAAGGGGGGGGGGCTCGCAACAAACTCCATTTTCATAAATTTTGAGATCCCAAGGTGATAAGTTACCTTTATGCCTGAGAGCATGAATGGAAATAACTTATGAAATTAAGACCTCAACATTTTTCAAAACTACATGTAGAGGACTCTCATTGCCTAAAAATTTTATTTGGTTTCATTCTTTCTAGATGTGCCAGATTAGAATGGTAGGACTAGCCTTTCACAACCCTGCAAAAGTGTCTTTGGGTGACCACAATGACCATGAATAAAAACCCTACAGAAGAGATGAAGGTCTTGCCCATGACCAACTTAGCTTCCCGCATAATCAATCCCAACACATCTTCATAAAAGGAGAAGAGAAAAATAAGTGATCGACATTTTCCTCCTCCATCTTGCAAAGGAAACACCAAGATGAGACAACAAACCCAATTTTCTAGAGGTGATCCTGGGTGAGAACTCTATTATGCATAACAAGCCAAATATATACTCCTACTTTAGGGAGGCCTACCTTATTCTAACATAGAACACTAGCCCAACCAGCTGAGGGATCCATTTCTACTATGATTTGATAACCTAAGTTCATTAAGCAACATCAATATTTAGCCAAAATCCAATGCAAAATGCCATCCTTAGAGCTAATGAATACTTTCCTTTTTGAAAGAAGGGAGACCAGGCTCCTTATTTGCTTAAATGGAATTGGTAGCTCAGCCAAATTCTTTCATTTCTAGGATACAACTCCATTAATAGACTATTTTCCATGTAGATAATGACTCTCAACCCCTAAAAAAAGGTAAGGTAGAGGTGAGCTTATACAAGATTCAGATAATCTCCCAAGGGAGCATGATCATTCCATGAGTCATCCCAAAAATATGCCTTCCATTATTAACTATATAAGAGATGTCATCCTTGATCAGTTGTCTACAATTTAGAAGAAAAATTTAAAAAAATGGATCCTTTGGGTGGATCAACCACTACAAAAATGTTCAACAGGCACTCATCACCAAAATATTTATTGCCAAGAAGACAGCTCCACAAAGAGCCAGGATTTGAAACCATGCCTCACAAGACTTTTGCTCCCAGACCCAGATTTTGCAACCTCATATTTCTCACACTTGCTCCTCTTGCCTTTTTGGATAAACACACATTTTCCCATTTCACAAGGGAAAATTTATGTTTGTCTTCCATCCCTTTCAAGAGAAAATATTTCATGATCTTATTCAGCTTATGAACCACCTTGTTGGGTGGATAGATAATGAACAACAAAAATGTTGGAATAATGATGAACATCAATTTGATGAGGGTAAGTTTGCTCACCAAAGAGAGCCATTTGACTTTACAAGAGGAGAGTCTTGATTTAAAATAATCAATTAGACTATCCCATAAATACCCCTTACTAACACCTAAGGAGGGGGACCCCTAGATACTTACATCGTAGTTGACCCACTCTTAAGCTGAGAATATTGGTGATTGCCTATTGAGAGTGTAAAATACAATTTAAGAAGAAAATTTTAGACTTTATTTCATTTATGGTTTGACCTAAAGTTGATTCATAATCAAGAAGAATTCTTTTAAATTTGTTAGCCTCCAAAATCGAGGCATGACCAAAGTGGAAGGTGTCATCTTCAAATTTCTAGTCCATTAGATCTTCCAGGCTTTCCACCACTTTTATGCCCCTCAACTATCCAATCGCCTTAGCTCCCTAAAAAACATGACCCAACACTTCAACCATTAGTATAAATAAAAAAGGGAGAGAGTATCACCTTGCCTAAGCCCTCTTATTGCTTCGAAGAAGCCTGCAAGGTTGCCATTAATCAAGATAGAAAAGCAAGCTTCTAAGATACAACTAAAGAGTCAATCACACCAGTCTTTGCAAAACCTGAATTTCTCTAAGACCTTGATAAGAAACCTCTTGCTAACTATATCATAGGATTTGCTAATGTCAAGTTTGATTATCATTCCTTTCTTATGGTTGATGGATAGAGAAGATAAAATTTCATGTGCCACTATTGTCCCTTCATGGATAATTATGCTTGAAATGAAGCCCTCTTGTTCTTTGGAGATCAAGAACCCCAACAATGGTTTCAAATGTTCTACCATAGATTTTGAAATGATTTTTTAAATAGTATTACAAAAGGAAATCAACTTGAAATCCCCAAAGTTCACTCGAGACTTCCCTTTTAGAATCAAGGAAATAAACATACATTTGAGATCAAGGGTAACCTTCCTTTTTTTGTAAAATTCTTCGATCATCTCAATTATTTCACTCCCAGTTACTTCACTCCCAACAATATCCCAAAACTTTTTAAAGAAGGCAACCAAAAACCCATTTGGCCTGAGGGCCTTATCATATTTCAGTGAGAAGATAACACCTTTAATTTACTTCATTGTGAAAGGTGCCATAAGTGTCTCGTTATGTAGGTATTCCACCAATGTTCGGATCTACTCCAGAGTGCCTAATTAGGCTGATAACAATGATGCCTCAAGACAAGATAGAAGGTTATTGAAATAATTGACTGCTTCCTCCTTGATCTCTGGCATAAGGGTTAATTCTTCCACTTCTACTAAAATAATACTAGAGATACAATTGAGATTTCTTTTTGCCCTTCTTGTATTATGAAAAAAGTTGTATTTATGTCACCCCCTTTAAACGACCCTTCCCTAGATTTTTACCTCCAATACACCTCCTCCCGAGTACATAACTCTTCTACTTCTAACAATTAGTGTTTCTTCTTAATATATGCTTCAACATCCATGCCCAAACTAAAGATTGCCTTATTGAGGGTTACCAAATCAACTTTGATCTGAACAATTTATTGGTTTTTAAAAAATGTTCCCTGCTCCACTATTTGAGGTAACTCTTGAATATTGGAGTTTATTCACCATTTAAACATTCTTGAACCCAACTGGTGAGGAGCCTTCATCCACCACTCCTTGACCAAGTCATGCAAATAGGGGTCTCTAAGCCACATTATCTCAAACTTGAAGGGATGCTTAGCAGGTACTGAATCTACCAGAATTTTGAGCTCAATGAGAGCATGATCCGAGCTAAAGATGGGAAGAATATAGATTTATAACACCCAAGTTGTTTCAATCCACTCAAAGGAAGTGAGGAACTAATCTAGCCTTTTTGATATGCTGCTAAATCCCTATCTCCTATTAATCCAAGCAAAGGTACCATTCTTTGACTCTAAGTCAAGTAGGCGATTCTTTGCCACAAACTTAACAAAACCATTTTGAGATTGCAAACTACTCTGAGAGCCACCTCTCTTTTCAGAAACCAAGAGGATTGCATGGAAATCCACTCCAAGTAGAAATATCTCACCAAAAAATATGGGAAAAAGTGAAGAAATGTCATGCTAGAGTTATTGTTTAAGAAAAGGAGAATTTGGCCCATAAGTATTGATAATGAGAAAACTTACATCAGTTTTGAAATTTGAGACCCTACACAACTACCAATTAGAGATGCCATTGATAAAATCCACCATGACTATAGTTGGTGACCAAAAAATTGTTAGACCTCTCGAAGCACCAATAGCTTCCATGAAGCAACCTTTCCATCTATTCCAACTCTTGCTCGTGAAGGATTCAACTTCCCCCTATTGAGTTTTGTTTCTTGGAGAAGTAAGAGGTCAAGGGATGAGGACAACATCATATGCTTGACCATGCATATTTTGTTAAGGGCATTTAGACCCTTAACATTCCATGAAATTGCCCTCATGACTCTAGTGAGGGGAATTCCAACTCCCACTTATCAGAGATAAAAAAATTGGCAAGGGGTTTTGCTTACCCTTTGAGAATTCACCTACAACCCAATCTTTTGTTGACTTATGACCACACTTGACTGGCAACCCCAGATTATGATGTGCAAACTTACACTTTGTTTCAGAAATGGAAAAAATAGAGGTAGAATTAAACTCCTATTATGAATCACTACCTCGTTTTATAGGAATTCTCCACCCGACTAGTAACTACCCAGCTGCTCCACCTTTTCCTTAGAAGGAAACTTGTACTAAGATCCCCTTTGAGATGAAGATTGCAGCAAAGATTTTATAACTTGAGTTTGTTTCGATATTAGATCACATAATTTGAACATAGAAGGTGGAGATAGATCTGCCTACTTGTCCAGTTTATTAAAAAGTGTTCCAGTCTCGGCTACTTTCAGACATTGAGAATCAAGGTTGTCTAGTTTTTGGTGATTTGTAAAGAAGTTTCCACTATTCATGTTCAAAAAACCTTTAGAAGGATTTTGCTTAGCTTTCCAAATTTGTTGGGTAGGTATAGGATGCTTAGCAACATAGCCTCGGGGGTAGTATTTCTGAATGTGCCCTTGATTATTACATCTAAATCACCTAAAGGGGATCTTTTCTAAATCAACACCCAAACCCTGCCCTGAGATTTAATTAAAATGCTCTCAAGGATCTCTTTATCTAGATCAATAAAGACACAAACTCTAGCATAGGAGGCTAAGGTTCCAACTTCCTTTCTTGGATCCAATTGAATGAAATCTCCCAGTAGCCCTCCTAGAGCCTTAAGATAATTGATAGCCCAATACTCCATTGGTAATCCATAAAATCTGATCCAGATATGAAACTTCCCCCTTTTGTTGAATTAACATCAAAATTTGGATATCATACTGTAGCCACAAGCCTACTCCCTCCATATTCTAAAAGGGGGCATCCAATATTTATTATTTTTTATCAGTAGAAGGGCAAATTGCCACGAAGAAACTTTGAGAGATTTTGTTGCCCTATTGATTACTCACCCATGTTTCGGTTGCCCATATCACCAACCATTTCCCAACAAATATCTCAATGAGAGCTTGACTAGACAAGTCATGAATATTGAGTTGAAATTCATTATCATCCCACACCAATTCCTTGGGGTTCCCTAAATAGAGGGCCCTTTGTAGATGGAGTGGTTGCTTGCCCTTGAACGACCTTGGTGGCTTGGTGCCCTCCATGATTTAAAAGGCATCCTTCAACCAAGGAAGGCCCCTTCCCCAAAGGGATGTGATTAGCTTCCGTTGCCACTTCCAAGAAAGAGCTCCATCCTATCCTAACTGCAACAAAAATGTCCATCCTTGATTCCCAGAGACACCAAAGAGAATTTTGCCCTAACTTTGATTTTCTTGCTCCACATCCATATCTTCCTCACTTGATCCTACCTCAGTGTCATCCTCCCACTCCAACGCTTCCCTGTCTGGTTTCTTGAGCCGCCTTTGTCATTCATTCTTGGTATGTTGTGAATGTTTAGGGACTAGGATTTGAGAATCCTTACTCTTCAACCCTCATGTTCGCACCATTGCACCACTGAGCTCCAATAATAACACAATATATCAATATATTGCTATATTATATGTGTGTGTGTGTGTGTGTGTGTGTGTGTGTGTGTGTGTGTGTGTGTGTGTGTGTGTATTTCATTATCGTATAATATAATATAGTATGGTATAAAAATATTATATTAGTATTATTTTTTTTCTCTCTTTTATATACTATTAATATTATTGTTATATGGCATAATTACACACACTTTGCACAAAAAAATATTTTGAAAAGACTTTTCTCGAATTTAAGATTTTGAAAACAATTTTATGAAATTGTATGACCCAACAAAATATTTTTGAACATACATCACTATAACAATATATGGTTGAAAAAATACTTTGACATATGTGATATGTCAATGAACTTTGTACGTGTATCTAGTAATTTTTTTCAAGTTCATCAATTGAAATATTTTACTATTGCCCCTCACCATCATTTCCCAGCTCATTCTGAAATCTTTCACTGTTTTTTATGTTCTATATGGCTTTGACCTTTCCCACCACTTCACCATTGTTTAATTTAATCGTGAAACAAAATGTCTCCCCTCGACAGAGCGCCTTCTTATACGGTCTAAAGGAACTCACCACCTCATTTTCCACCATCACCTCCACCAAAAATGTCATATTATTGTTGTTTAACGTTGAATGCACGAAAGGTGAAATAATATCAATGGCCATGGGATTTGAGTTGGGTACAACTATCGATTAAATGAATGAAATATTTTAATAACTTCCACAAGACCAAGCAGTCTATGAGACCAAGCCCTGCAACAAAGTTGTTACGTGTTAACACAACCTCTTGACACAAGGGTTGATATACTAATATGACAAAATTTTTAATCCCTTCTTGATCCCAACTCTTCTATTATAAATCTTGATTAGAAAACTTGTTCTTCTATTTAATATTTCCTCTTCAAATAAGTCAATTAAGTCATCAACCTTCACACTATATTTATACTTGATACAAATTTCACTATACAATGCATGTTCTATAATTAAATGGTATTTTATCTCCACTACTCTCGTCTCACAAAATATACAAATTCTTGCATTTTTCTTTAGGATCCTTTACCCATTTCAGACCTAAAATAATTCTCCTTTAATATTGATAAGTAGGAGGTATTGATAAGTAAGGATGGATGACCTCTCGAGAAGGCCCAATACTTCACACCTGTGAACATCACTTAGATGCAATGAGTGCTAAGTGAACCATTCATTCTCATAAGAGATAAATTCGTGTGAACATCACCTAAATGCAATGAGTGCTAAGTGAACCATTCATTCTCATAAGAAATAAATTCTTGGAGAACCACTACTCATAAAACATGGATCAATAAATTTGAATCAAAAAACTACACAATTAAACTCTTGATAAGAATTTCACAACTCTTTTAATATTGTCTACGTACTCATTTTACACATAAAATAATGCAAGGGAGTCGTTCAAATCTTTACTTTCTTCCATTTACACTCTTTCCATTTACAAAATCCCTCTTTACTTGCATCTTTGCGTCAAACTGCAGGGAGAGTAGTAGCGGCAATTGCAGGGAGAGTAACAGCGGCGATGCATTAAAGCGGAGCACAAGTAAGAGTCGATTTTAAGAATTATTTGGTAAAAATGGAGGGACAATCCGGTCATTTTGGGGGACAGGCGGGGTTTTCACGAAGCTCTCACTCTCCAAACCCTTCCCCTTCTCCCTCGCATTCGGCTTCTGTCTCCGTATCAAGCTCCTCCCGCAAGCGCAATCGGAACGAAGAGCATGCCGCTTCTTCTTCCATGCCGCCCATGGCCACGCCCTTGTTCCCCATGAATATAAACATGAATATGCCCCATCGAAACATCTATTCAAACCTCAACCACAACCATAACCATAACCATAACCATGGGCATCCCATAGGCATGTCTTCTCTCTCAGAAAGCAGAGATGGTGCCCTGACCTCTAATGACGAAGACGATAACCTCACTGGAGGAGGCAACCACTCCCATTCTCAACTGGACAGCATCAGCGCTGGCAACACAGATGGTCCTGAGGACGAAGATGAAGTTGAAGGGGATAACGACGACGACGACGACGACGACGATGATGAAGACGACGACGACGACAATGATAACGATAATGATGCCTCGGATGACGAAGAATTGGAGGAAGATGAAGAGGAACAAGAACAGGATTCCATGCGCGCTTTTACGGCTGCTCGATTGGAAAATGGTGCACCTATTTCTAATTCTAACTCAAGAATCCTCAAGCCCAAGATGGAAGGAGGTGCTGCTGCTGCTGCTGCCACTGCCACTGCCACTGTTAATGTCAATGTCAATATCAATGCAAAAACAGAGCCAATCGTGGAGTCTGACACTCTCACTGTCAAAGAAGACAAGATTGTCAATATTACTAACACCAATAGCATTTCTTCTGTTTTACCGAGCATAATGAAAGAGGAAGGCAACAAGCTTATAACACCCCCTGATCATATCCAGACCAGTGGAGCATATTGTGCAAGAGAAGAAGCCCTCAAGAAAGAGGTCACCCCTTTGCTCTAGAATCAAACACTTCCTCTTACATCCGATTACATCCGATTAAACACTTGTTTTGCTTCATCATTCCAAATCTTCATGCATTTGCCGCTTTTATCAAATTTGCAAACATTTAAAATTCTTACAAACGCTCTCTTTGATTTTCAATGAAAAAATGATACATTGTACTGCAGCAGATAAAATAACAAATTTGTAGACATACATGTAAAATATTGGCTGCCATTTATAGCTCCAACACACTCCAACAAATTGCAAAATTGAAAACAAAATGCAACTCTGTAAATGGTATAGACTATTGTTGATATCATTGCATAAAATCTTTGAACTCTCTTTTAACATGTATAATAGCTATCAATTCCTGAGCATTAAACTTCCAGACTAGACTTAAAATTCCCAAGCTTTTTGATTTTCAAATGGCTCGATAATGCAAAAATGAAGTTACTTATATCGTCAAGGATTTCTCTCCTCAAGACGGGTCCAAAGGATCACTATGGACGTCATGAATTTTAAATATCCAACAGTGATTCCAGAAATACATTATCAGAAATATACACGGCTAAAAAATTACTTAAATTCTCTAGAAGAGAATACAAATACTGGCCTTTGTACTCCAACTCATGGACTACTTTACAAACGCTAATTGACAGCAAGGATTAGATTGGATGTATACTTCAATTTGAACATCCTTTGAACTTTCACACATTCAGGTTTCTTGGTTAACTCATTTTGCATTGAAAAGGCATTAATCAAGTGACACTTCTGATGAAGCCTTCCACTTTTATATTATGACTGCAACTGGGTCAGTAATCCTCACTCTTCATAATAGGGCTCAATCTTACATTATATGTCTCCTTCATTTGTTTGGTTGTTCATCTTGCAAATAATGGATTTACCTGGGTTAACATGCTCCAACTGCTCTGAGTTCTATTCATTTGCTTTGTATCATTTTACTTAGCTTTTATATCTTTAGAGGCAAGCAAATGAATCTATTCTTTGTATGCCTTGGTTAACCCTCAATGACATCAGAGGAGTTTGCCTTAGGAGGCAATAATTGTGTTTTCACGGGAAAGGGCTCCAAAAATTAAAATAAGTAGAATCCTTTCATCTCATGTCTGCATGCTGTAATTATTCCGTGAGAAAGAAGCTGCCTGCATTGGATGATCATGCTAAAGTCACGCTGTAATCACACTTGACTGGATACAGATGATTGTTTTTTCAATGAAGTTTATCCTGGCACTAGCAGGTACACAATGCTACTGTGTATGGCAACAACAAAGGACTGAATCATGCCAGTATAGTTGCTTAAGATACTCTGAGAATGGATTGCATGGTAAAGCATTCACAGGCAGAACAATCATTCTTAGTACTATTGAGTCATCAGTCATAACACTGAACTGTGTTGAATGGGCACAGAACATCTTTCTAGATTAGATTGTGATTCATTTACACAATCATGCTATGTTTTAGCAGATGTTTAAAATCAGAAATGGAATACATTACTCTACCGTCTATTGCAGAGAATGAAACACCATAACAGATTTTTTTTATTTTTTATTTTTTATTTTTTTGGCTTTAGTTAAATGAATCATATAAATGGGAAGCGACGGCAGGTTTTAGCTTTCATTTTTTTTCCTTTTGGGGGCACTGGGGATCGGGGGAGGGGGAGGAAAAAGGGGAGATTCGGGTGGTGCATGGATGGGAAATATGTCATATTGTTTGACCACTTTTTAAAACTCTACAACAGATTTACATTACTCCACAATTTCATATTTGTTACATATTATAATGATGGTGCTGATTTGTTCTCATCTTAGAAACCCAGGTACCAGCCTTCACTTTCAAGCACCTTGATGCCATAGATGTCTCTTCACTGCCTCTTTTGTCTCCTAAACAGAATGCAGTACATAGTCTGGGAAATATCTTTATTTTTTCCTTCATTAACAACAATTTAGTCTTGAACAGATCATGGAGATCTGTAATAGTCCATAAAATGCACAGCCTAGGATGGGCTTACATGTTTTATGGTGCAATTATGTTATTTTATATGCACATGTGTTTCAGATGGTTGTGACTGAAACATTTGTATTCTCACATTTTCTGCTAACTAGCATTTAAATTTAGGTGTTATACCTAACTTTTATCTCTATTCTGACCTCCTTGGGTTAACCTCTGATTAGCTATTAATTCATGGCCTCCATAATCACAATGTTACCTGTGGTATCAAGTTTTAAAAATCCTCAACTTACAATATTCAATATCATGCGTTGTTGGGTAACTGGGACAGACACAGAATGGTATACATGAGATAAGCAAGTCAATGGATGGCTTTAGCAGGATTTTAAGACATACACACAGTGTGTATTTGATTAATGTGGGAGTCTAGTACCTCTTCGGTTACAGTTCCTTAAATATAGAATTTCTTATGCATATGCTGCTTATGTTTTAAAATTTGCATTTAGGCCATTTGTTTAAACATTTCCTGGAAGTACAAGCATGTCATTAGAACTATGCAAGGTAAAACATATATATTTTTATTTTGTTAAGGGTACCTGGGGATATTACCAGTCCCCATCCCAGCCGTGGTCCCATCCTAATTATGGGAATTTTAAGCACATTATTGTGCCCATGCTAGAAACTGCCATAACACTGTGGAATATGAAGTTGGGTCGCTCACTTACGAATGCACCCATTTACTTACCATTACGCCACCACCCGATGGATAAGGTAAAATACTTTTTATCAAAGTAAGCTTTACAAAGTTAATTTAAAGCTTTAGATTTCAACAGTCCTGGTACTGCAAGAAAATCCCAGTTAAAGGTTGGCTATATAAAGAGAATGAAACCAGATATAATCATACATAGATGGGACTTGATATACCCAATTTCTGCTATACATTGTATGAAGACCATAAACAGAAATAACAGAGGGCCTTGCAAAAGAGAGTGCTATTTGCTGAAGGGTACTGCGAGAAAATCCCAGTTAAAGGTTGGGTATATAAAGAGAATAAAACCTGATATAATCATACATAGATGGGACTTGATATACCCAATTTCTGCTATACATTGTATGAAGACCATAAACAGAAATAACAGAGGGCCTTGCAAAAGAGAGTGCTATTTGCTGAAGGACAAGGTATTCTCCATATTTTGTGCTAGATTGAATATCTTGAGCTGCTCTTCCAAATCTGCAATTTTGTTGTGTAGCTACACGTTGTGCCATGTGGCATCTTGATTCTTGTTTATGCTTTGCCAATTACGTGGGATTGCTTCTCATGTTGCTTTATTAATCTTATATTTGTAATGGAATTAGTTTCTACATATGCCTCCTCCATAAGGCCTTGCACTTGATCGATTTGTATTCTGCCATTGTGAACTATGACAAGGTTCTTGGAAATACCTGAGAGAATAGAACAGCAAAGCAAACTGCAAGCCCTAGACACTAACTTAGAATCAATTTTAAGCATTGTATTAGGACACGGCTCCTCAAATAAACAGAATTTCTTTTTTTAAACCCTTGGTGAAACTCCCTTTCTGACCAAAAAATCCACAAAAGCAGAGGAAATCATATAAATGACAATGAAGTTAACACTGAAATTCATGCCAGAGAGAATACTGATAAGGGATTGCATTCATTGATGAATAGGGGACAAAAAACTATTTTCGGTGTAAATTCACCCCTGCAGATAGTGAACAGGATGCCAGAATTAGGGATAGAGGTGACAGAGTATAGAGGGAACCATTAGGGGAATGAAGTGTAGGACTACCAGATTATGGGACACGTGTGGCTAAATGGGTCTATTGTAGCAAGGATAAAAGATGGCAGGTATTAGAGGAACAATAAGCCTCTGATGGCCAAAGATGAAAACAAACTTCATAAACGGTATTGGAGAAAAATCAAACAAGAAAATGCCTTACCTGTCACATGAAACCCAAAGAGTCCAGGTTGACAGGACATTCTAGTACTAAACGAACATTTCAATATTTCTACAATTTTATTACAGTGGGAGTATAATTTGCTCTCTGTTTGGAAAATGTTCGAAAGGAATGTAGGTGCTTATGATCTTCTATGCATACAATCTGCATTTGGGTTTAAGTTTTGGCAAAATTACTCATGCCAGGAGTTAGCTTCACAAAAGTGATATTTTTTTATAATTATAGTTGTTTTACAGGTTTTGAATTGTCTTCAGAGCCACCTAGTGGATTTTAGAAAGTATTCTATATTCGTCGAATAAAGTTGAGAAATATCCAATCTAGCCAGTGAACCATCTGAGTTGCATGTCTTCGGAAAGAATAAACAGGTTTTTAGCCAGTTATTGTCAAACAGAACTGATAGTTGAAAAAGTTATGTTTGGCAATAGATCATTGGGGGAGTTCAACATTCAGAATTAAATGTCATGGACAGACATTTGTAAGATGCCACAAGAGACACAGATTATTGATGAGAACCAGGTTCAGGCTTTGATATGAGCACAGTTGAAGCAACAAGAGAGAACATGCGATTTCTACAACTGTACATGTTGTACACACTATAAAGATATACAAGGAAGCTTATAAAATAGAAATACTACATTTGAGACTATACATTTGACTAAAAGGTAACAAAATATATACAAGTGATTATGGGTGACTTTCTAAAAATAGAAATACTACAAGTGACATTTTTGCACGTGACTATTTCTCATGATTTCCTTCTTGCTTAATGGAAGATGTCCCAAACTTTTACATTAGATGAGGAAATGTCTATGCAAAAGCTGACTCCGATAACTGTGTAGGCAAAGAGCCTTTGCGGCCAATAAGCAGTGGTTTTCTTCTTGCGATTGGTGCTAGTCTGAATCTCAAGCAAAGTATTGTCAACCAATGGTTGCTGAAAATTTTGGATTGGATCTTCAAGATGAATGATTGAAACCTCCACCCCCAAGTGAGATAGCTCAAGCCTCATACAACTTGAAAACCTCCTCCAAGTGAGATGGCTTGTACAAATTTAAGTGGCTCTCATTGACAATATCATGGATGCCATGTTGAGTTGGGATATCAATCGAAAAGCACTGGGACCCATAGCTTGGAGAACTGTGTATGTCCCATAATGGACGGGCTTCAATTTGTGATGTTGTTGGTTGTGAAACCTATGCTTATCCAAGTGAAGCCAAACATGATCACCAGAACGAGGTACTCCATGGCAGTCATGGAGTGCACTGAATTTGGCATGAGTATGCTGGAGGATATCTCAAATTTTGGCATGAAGTCAGGCCAAAATTTGCACAAGTAAAGAAGATCGATATTGCTCCTTTTGCTGGTGGGAAATACCTGGGTCCAGAAGACGGCCTGGAATCTCATAAGGGGCCAATGGCTGGAGGCCATAACAGATCTCAAAAGGAGAATTCCTTGTAGAAACATGAGTAGCGCGTTGTAGCTATGCTGAAGGATATGCAAATAGTTGCCTCACTGCTTGTTTTGATAATGATAGAGGTGCAGAGCATGGACTAAAGTACCATGGGCAATTTGGGTTTGGCTGTCAATATTTGTATGAAAGGAAGTGGGGAAGTGCAATTGGAAACCAAGAAGCTTCCGTAATGATTTTCAAAAGTGACTCAAGAAGTGAGAATCATAATCGGAAACAGTAGTGAGGGGTAGCCTGAAATCGCTCCAAACATGTTTGAAGAACAAGTCAAAAACTTGTGGAGCATTACCAGTCTTGGTGCAAAGCATAAAAATTGCCATTTTGGAAAGCTAGAACACCACTACAAAGATGGTACTATGCTCCCACTGAGGTAAGAAGTTTATCATTAATGAAATCCATGGAAATGGATTCCCATGGTTGCAAATGTACTGGAAATGGCTGATGCAATCCATGCTTTCAATTGGAAGGCTTAGAGTGGCTGCAAAGCGAGCATTGATGGATGAAAGCCTCAATTTGCTATAGAAGGCCAAAAAAAGTATTGTTGTAAGTTTTGTAAGGTCTTCTACACGCCAAAATGTTTATTAAGAATGCAAAGCTGAGGAACTTGTACAACCACCCATCTCGCTGACTCTTGTAAAGGAAAGGTGCCTCATTGAAATCTGTGGGTTGCTTCAAGGCATCAATGATTGGACCGAAGTGAGGATCTGCAGTATGGAGATCTGTCCACTCATCATAAGCTGCACATTGAATGTCCAAGATGCTAGGACTCGAGGAGGAGGATGACTAACAAAATTTGCCACTTTCTTGGTGGCGCCCTTCTTGTACTTGATCACCAAATGAAAGTGCTGCATTTATGATGCCCACTTCAAATGTTGATGTTCTTTTATATTTGATTGAGAGATCAAGAATTGAAGAGATTGGGGATTTGTGTTCAGAATGACCTCCTCAACGAGAAGATAATGGCTAATTAGCTAGTTTGTTTTGGGTACAGGTTCGGGTATGATGAGTTGGGTTCGTTGGTACTATGATTTTTTCACATTGGTTACGGCCATACAAAAAATTAAAAATAAAATATTTGAGCCAAATATTCTAGGAAAGTGATGTTTTATGCTATCGTTTTGAGTTTTTAGCACCTTTTAGGGTTTGTAAGTGTGTTTTCTAATGTTTTTCCATTACTTTAAGTCTACTTGTGAAAAATATTAAAAGAAAAAGGCAAAATCCCTTGGGTTTGTCCTAGTTACGTCCATGATGGCTCTAGTCCTTTAGCAGAACCTAAATGTACTTGTGTTGTCCCATATGTACTTGGGATGATCCCATAGGCGTACCCGATCCATACCCATATTTGATACAAATCGGACCCGTACTAGGGGTTGCCAAATTGGTATAATAAGATAATGGAGCAATTGCTTGAGTGCTTGGAATATACCATAGAATTCAGAAGAACCGGAGCATTCCCGAGCCATCTCGGACATACCTTGGACGAATACACGGGTATTATGAACTGGACCTGTATTAGGGGGTGTAGAATTGGGTATCCAAGGAGAATGGAGCAACTGCTTGAGTGCTTGGACTAAACCATAGAATTCAGACTAAGTCACCGCATTCGAATTTGCCAAGGAAAAATTCGGAACTAAAAAATTTTAGATAAAATTCACGATTAAATTTGGCTTATAGAAATATACTTATTTTTTAAAAATATACCAACCCATCATTTAAAAAACATCATATTTCATATAAATAAACATGTCAAAATAAATTTCAAGTTTCCACCAAGTATCTAATTAAAACTTAAAAGTACTAGTGTCCCACGGCTTCAACAATCAACGAAAGCATACAAAAATCAACGAAAGCATACTTCCGGCATACAAAAATCAGAACATAAAAGCTAATTTAACATACCTTGTCCTTGCTTGATGCCTCGGCCTCAGTCGTCCGGTAGCCTATGTTCTATGCTCAGTCGCTGTTCGTTGTTCGCAGACTGCAATGTGACTGCGTCAACTTTCAAGTTTCAAGTGTGGATTTGGACTGTGGAACGGGAGTGGTGGTCACTGTCTGGAGTTGGACGCAATATGCAGCATGGAGTCTTTGGATGCAGTGTGTAATGGAGTCTTTGGAGTCTGGCCTGCCCAACAGCCAAGTGCTGAGTTGTGAGTCTGCTGAGACGTGAGACTGCTGAGTCTGCTGGTTCACGAGTCTGCTGAGCCTGCTGGTTCGCGTTTCCTGCGAAGGGCAAAGTGCACACAGTCTGCTGGTTTGCATTTCCTGCGAAGTGCAAAGTGCACACTGTTTGCAGCAAATGAATGGTGGCGAAGTTGGATCATACAATCAGTGGAACAAATGAATATCGAAGACTGATGGACTGATCGAAGAACAAAACCCAACACAAACCCTAAAAAATGCAAATGTCAAGGAATCCGCAAATTTCTTTCGGCATTTTGAACTTTTTTTGATTAAATTTGCTAATTAAATTCAGGGCAAATTTCAACATGAATTTCAACGAATTTGAAAACTTTTTTTGGTATTCAGCAAATTCTGAACCTCTTGGATTAAATGCGGCAAATGCGGTTACTTGTCATACATGTTATAATTGAGCTTGGCCTATGACAAGGCCTCAGAATGATATGCCACTAGATGTCCTCTTTGCTAAAGAACCACACCTATGGTATATTGAGAAGCATTGATCTCTCAAATGGCTGTTGCAAGTCAAGGAGAGCAAGCACAAGAGGAATGCAAAGGGAGTCTTTCAGACAACTAAATGCTTGGGCAGCTTGTGGATTCCAAGTATAAGTTTTCTGGTGAGTGAGCTGATAAAGGGGATGGACAACATGTGAGTAGCTATGAATGAATTTCCTATAGAAGTTCATACCTCCTAGAAAACTCTTCAAATCTGAAATGTTGGATGGAGTGGGCCACTCACAAAGGACCTCAACACCATCGTGATTTGTGTGTATGCCTTGCTCATCAATGAGGAAGCTTAAGTACTTGAGGAAAGTTTGCCAATAAAAAATCCAACATTGTAGCAGTGCTTGACAGTGATTTTTTAAGTGTCCGATAATATGTATCTAGTTTCCACTCAGTATGTTCTTTCTTTGGAACTTCGAGCAGGAGATCTAGAAGGAGAAGTGTTGGGCTGAATCTTGCCTTCCTATAAGAATTGCTTGATTTGGCACTCTTATCTCTTCACCCTCAATGGATATAGTGTGATATGGTGGCCGATTAGGCAACTAATGTCTTGGCACAAGCTCAATTGAAAGTTGGATGGACCTCAAAGGAGGAAGTTATTTAGGCTTCTCAAAAACATCAGAATATGCATTGAGGGATTTGTTGGTTGAAGGTGGGAGCTTGTGGTCATTATCTGCATAAGCTTCCCAAATGATACAAAGAGTAAAAAGTTAAGGCAGATTGACCTGTTTAACTGTAGGCCTGCCAGAAGGTAAATGAATAACAGAAGAACTGAACTTATACACTTTACCATCCTTTTGAAGCCATTTTGTCTTTTGAAATCCATCAAAGATAGCCTTGTAGTGCATTCTCATATGGAACTCCAACTATCAAACTGCTGCAATCCAGTGGACTCACATCACAATCAATTGTTTCTGGGAATGAGTCAATGATGAATATCACAAAATACTTGCAACTGACAAGCGTCAACTGCTCCTCCTCCTTGATCAATCCCGACTTGTATAGATGTGGTTCCGTTGATGTTGTCAAACAATTATCATCACCAACTTTTGTGAAATCAGGCTCTTTTGGCGGCTGTTATGAAGGATCAACTCCACCAATTTGTCCTTGATTTGGCAGTTACGAGTGAATAAAGTTTTTTGATTGTTGGAAAAATAGTCATTGGCCATGAGAATAAACTGAGGATTAGAAGTGTTGGGATTGGATACCCGAACTTCTGAGTCTTCAATTTGTGATTTTTCTGAGCTAGAAGGGCCTTGGTCATCTTTGATTTCAAGACACCAATTTCTTCTGTAGAATGTCTAGTGTGCTTATGATAAGCACAATAGTTCTTCCCATTGCTAGAACCTTTAGTGGAGCCACTTTGGGAATAATTTCTATTCTTGGATGAGTTGGTAGGGCTTGAGAAGCTGACTGGGGTAGAAGTGCTCTTCTTCTGAGATGCAACTGAAAAATTGATTTTCTTCTTATGCTGCTTGGATTCCACTTTTAGACAAAGTTGATAAGCATGCTTTAAGGAATTAACAGTGAAGAGCTCTATCCCCTTTTGGAGATGTAAAAACAGCCTTCGAGTTTGATGCGAAGGACTTCATTAGGACCAATCACTTCCAACTTGATAAAGAGGTGATTGAACTAATCATTGAACTGTTGGACTGATTGGCCTGATCTTTGCTGACCACAGCGTTGTTTTTCCATTGTTTTGTTTTGAGCACACAAAAAGTAACTAGTATATTACTACTGCAAAAGGAGAATTACAGGAGTGTAAAAATAATGCCCACTAATCTTGCTGCTTTTTATAACTGGAATGACAGCAAGATTAGTTTCCATAACTGAAGCCATATAGCCTCCAAAGGTGGGCTACTGCTTTGTCTACTATCAGCTAGGAAAGTTCTGTAAGCAAACATTAAACAAAAAAGTATCATGAGTGTTTTGCTGCAAATTGTGGGGGTGACTGGAAACTTAACAATTGATCATAACATCATTATCTATTGTATCCACATCCAAAAAAACAGAAACTACGATTGCTATATTAGAGAGTTCTAAAACAGTCATGCTATTATAAATAAAGACATTACAACAAACTGAACCGACTTTGGGCAAGAGCCAGTGACATCAACATTTTCAATAGCATTACCATCATTCATGTTTCCATAGTAGTTCACATTTTTGAGGGGAAGTGGACGGTAGCAGCTTTGATTGTCAATGTTGGTCTAGTTTTGGCCAATCGCATGCCAGTCTTGTGTGCATCCTCTAGGATCCCAACAGTTAACCTTCTCGCACTAGCATATCATGCAAGAGAACCTTGCTTGTTTACCTATAGCGCTGAGAGGGGAACTGGGAGAGGTCGGGGGTAGTTGGCAATGGCAGTGGCTACATTATCTCGTGCGTTGCTACTCGTGCATGCTGGTACATAAAGTGCACTTGGTACTATTTCCTTAAATCATGGCAATATACAATCATACTGATGAACCACAACATAGAAACTTCATTCAATCAATTAGCAAGACATCATTCAGCATGATAACAGATCTATTATTAACATAATAACTACGTTGCAGAGGTACGCCCTCCCCCTCGATGCCTCCTGTTTGGAGACGCCTCGGGCACGGGGATGTCCCGGGCACTCCCAGAGGCATCCGTGGCCGTGCCGAAAACTTCTGGCACGGCCACGGACGCCTCCGGGAGTGCCCGGGATGTCTCCGGGTGTGCTTGAGGGATTCCGGTAGAAAAATGGCGAAAAACATTAAAAAAAAAACTCTGAAAATCCTTAAAAAAAAAACCCTAAAATCTAAGCAACCCTAAACGCCGCTGATGGGTTATAAAAGCAGCCCTTCCCTCTTAAAAAATTTAAGTGTGGCGAAACAATGGAAGTCAACAAAAATTTTTAAAAAATGTAAATCCAGTCCGAACCCAACAGTGTATATATAAAATAAACATTTAAGTATATATCTAAGATATATACTTTAAGTTATATTTTATTTATATACTTTCAGGGTGTTTGAGAGGGGTTTCGGACTGCTAGGAGCTATAATGCAAATTCTAGGTTTTGGAGGATCCTATCATATTTCAGAGTTAGTCAGATTCCAGGGTTTCAGGGTTTCAGAGTTAGCCATATTTTAGGGTTTCAAGATTTCAAGGAGACATCATAGGAGGTGTGAAGGCTGCATGAAGGGATGTATGTGTGCTAGAATAGTATGAGAATATCTCTCGCAAAGTGCCACAAGCCGATCCCACCCCATCCCTGTGCACCCCTTAAGGCATGTACTCTGTGAGATTCAATGCACCGATGAGCCCTTGTGAGAGAAAGTGTCAGTAAATGATAAAGTTGAAAAATAATGGGAGTGGCATTCATGATTTTGTGGGCAATCGAGATGATTTATTCTAGATTTGAATGTACATCTTGTCTTTGAAGTAATGAAGTAATGAATATTATATATTTTTAAGTGTTTTATCATTTATAGACAAATATTTTCATACTATGTAGTTTCAAGTGTTTTACTAAAAAAATGAGTAATGTATATATATATATATACACATACATACAGACGTACCCACAACGTATCCAAATCAAGGTTTTTGAAAAATGACGTACCCGTGTACCCGAGACGTCCTCGTATCCGTATCCGTACCAATACCCAAACAACATAGCATAATAACATTGTTCTTCATTCATAGACATAGAAAACAATCATAGTGTCAATAACATAGTTTATTGTTTATCAGATCAATATTACAAGGCGCTCGGGGCACTTACAATGCTACAGGGTCTCACTATTGTTCCTATCTCTACTCAACATTATCCCTTTGGTTTATTAACTCTCTAGAAGTATTTCGGCAACATTTTTAAGTATCCACGATCCCTTCTCCTTCTTAGGTGCCTCCCTTTTATAGGCTTCCAAAATCCCTACATGTCACTTGTTAGCTCAATTGCCATCATTTAGGAGTTATTGCCCCCGGAGTCCACTTGATAGTTATTGAAATGCTTAGCTCGAGGCCATCTATCTCGTCGTTTGTTGTCGCTTCTCAACTGCTTGTCAGGATTATGCTGTCAGTTATAACTCTTGTCGTTTATCACTTTGATCTCCTCTGCGTTTCCTGGATTCGCCCGGTCTTGTTTGTCTTGATTCTATTGTTTTGTTGTTTGTGCACGTGGACGTGATCTTTGTCGGCTTGCGCTTGTCTTGCTGGCGTTTCCTATTGGGTGTACGCACTTGGATGGTTAGGTTGCGCACGACACCTTTTACTCTTCTTTGTATTTGGTGCCGGTCTTTGTCTTCACTTGTCGCGTGGGCACACACTCTTAGTCTTGGTTGTCCTCGGCCAAATTCGGGCGTCAAAAGTCAATTCTGTTGATCCATATGTATGGCAATTGTCCATTAGAGGGTTGTCATGAAGCTTTTTATGAAAATTGAAGGTGGGGGTTCTTTGACTTGACGACATGCTATATAACATTCTCCAGGCACCTGAACATGTGGAAAAGATTTTTGAAAACTCCATCCTTTATCACACACATATCCTCCTCCTTTCGAAGCCCATACAACATTCTGCCATGCATCTCATTCCTCTTTTCCAGTTACATCATCCTCTGCTTTTGGTTGCTTTGACTCCACTCCATGCCCCATAACATCCTCCAGCCACCTTAACAGCTGCAGAACAGATTTTTGAACTCCCTCCTTCAGCATACGCATTTCCTGTCTCCTCTAGAAGCTCCTACAACATTTTGCCATGCATCTCATCCCTCCTTTCCAGGTTCATCATTGTCTGCTCTTAGTTTTCCACAAATTCACAGAGGTTTTGGGAATCACCTTTCAGCCTTTTGATTTTTTTTTCAGGCCAGAAGCTTCCACCATCTTCTTTCATCAAGTGGTTCCCTCCAGATTTCTTTTTGACATTAGTGACCAGCGATGTGGAGCTTTGGGGCTCCCCTCACTTACCTCCCATGATGGCATTTAGTTTCTCTGTGGTCTGATTGAGAGCCAAAATTGAGGGCTCATAGATTCATGAGTTTATTTCCATGTAGTGTCCATAAAATTTCGAATGTCTTCTTGCAGGTTTCATTTAACTTCTTGGCACTTCTAGAAGGGGGATTCACAGGGGTCTTGGGTGAAGAGATGCCCGTGACAGATAGCTGGGGTTGAGGTCCATGCTCCTTGGGATGAGGTTTCTTAGAAGCCATGGCAGGAACAGGGCTGTGGGTGTTCTTCATACGCGCCATAAAATATCAAAAAATATAAACTAAGAAGCACGGGGAAGAAGGAAAAGAACACCTACCTCAAGTCCAAGCAGGGATGGGGGATGAGGGGCCAAGGACAGTGACAGTAAACCAGAAGATAACCTGACTGCAGAAATCTCTGGTCACCACCCCTGAACAGTGACCCATATGAACACACGTTTCACAGATCACGATAGTAGACATTTTTGGCAAGCCGAGCAAAACAACAGCTTCCTTCCCCACATGCACCATAAAATTGATTTCACTAACAAAATTACGAGTACTATCAACATGCCACATCAAAAGCTAGAGCTCTTCATAGATCTAAGCTTCATATTGCTGGAAGAAGGAAGCTTGCCAGGTATCTTTCTTTTCTTTACCTCAGTTCACCCTTGATTGGCAAAAAAAGGAAAAAAAAAGTAGAAACTGCCGGAGAGCGGGGTGAGAAGGGGACTCGAGGATAGAAAGGAAACAGCCTAGAACGACAATTGGGTGATGAGGAGAAACCCCGACATCGAAATTCTGAAGATGGATTGAAGAAAGAATGATGACTGCCTCAAGAGAAGCCCCAAATTCAAGCACATGGCATTGTGGAGGCAAGGCCTCATGTCCATGCTGCCATTTAAAGCTCCTTTTTCAGGGGAAGCCGAGTCCACTTGAGTTATAGTCGAAGAAGAGCAGTCTTTCTCCTTCCCAAGGGGGGAAAACTCAACCTCAATCCACCAAATGATGGCATTACTCTACTCCATGCCACTAGGTTTAAGTCGTGCTCTTTCTATTGAAGCCACAAAGGGCAGCTGCTTTTTCAGTAGCTTGTGTAGGGCAATTAGTAGCAAGGTTCCCCTAGGTGAAGCAAGCTCGACCCCTAAATGACATCTGCTCAAAGTCCAACTTTGTCTCCTAGACTTGGTCCTCCACTGTGGGTCGGATCTTGTTTGGAATAACTTATGCAAAATAAACTACAACACAAATTCTGGCAAAAGTAGTTAAATGCCGTAGAGCAATTTTAGGCATAGTTACCATATTCATACGAATATGGTTGAATTCAGTGCCTAGAGTACATTTATGGAATGAGGAACTTGTTCAGTCAAGCTCGAATAAGTTTGAATATTATTTTTTAATTTCTTGATAAAAAAATAAAAAAAATGCTTTAAATATTAAAAGCTGAAACAAAAACAAAAAACAATTAAAATAAACGTGACTCGAATGTTGAAAATCCTGTTTTCATGCAAAAATTATTATTTTTTATTTTTTATTAAAACTGAAAACAAAAACTAAAAAACAACGAAGTTTGAATATTATTTTGATAAAAAATAAAAATAAAAATATGTTTGAAATAATAAAAAATGAAAACAAAAAATAACTAAAGTCAATGTGGCTTGAATGTCGAAACCTCTATTCCCACATAGAAAGGACACCCTATTTGTATTGTTCAAGTTGTGATACATGCAAATAAAATGCAAAAAAGAAAACGCCAACGACCGATAGGGAAACCCTTTGTAATGTCCCTTTTGGGGCAGAATTAGAACCAAAGGGGTTTCTCAACAAATTCCAACATAAACATATTCAATTATGATTTTCTGATTCAAGCCTTAAACCAATAAAATTCAGAAATTCTGTAGAAGCCAATTTTAGAGCACAAAAATAATATTTCATTCACCAAAATACTTGTTGAAAATTATAAATATCACAGCTGAATATAGGACCCTCAAATCTGATTTTTTTGAATTAAATAAATGGCATAAATTTGCAATAAAATACCAACTGAAATTATGATTGCACAAACTCCACAAACCCTCATCAAATCAGTCCCAACAGCCAATTCAATGCTCCCAAGAGGTTTGTTGCCTTAGGAAAAGTATCCTCGGGGTTTGCTGCATCAACCCCAAGGGGGGTTGCCGCCCTCCCAAACCTGTTCGCTGCCCTCACAAAGCCCTGCAAGGTGGTTCGTTGCCTTAGAAAAGGGCCTCCAAGAGCTGCGTCCCATTCACAAACATTGCTAATTGCGGTGCTCCCCACAAAAGCTGCTCCAGAAGTCTGTAACTGTCAGTTCCTGCTTAATGTAACCTTTGAAATAGAGTTACCCCATTGAATCTTAAAGGTTTTTGTCCTTACTTCAACCTTCCAATGAAGGGTTTCGTCTCTAATGGATTTAAGTTAAGCAAAATGTGCTCCAACTTATGATTTCAATTGATATGATAATATGATCTTTAAAATGAACCTCATTTTTCCCTTTTATATCCTTTCCCTCCAATAAACTTTATAAACTAAGAACCAACTTATATCAAATTAGAGAAGTCCTTTTCTTTATTATAACTTCATTTAGAAAGAAGTTGCCGACAAGTTACTTTTTTAGCAACTTGAACAAAGAACCAAGTTTTCTTTGTATTCCCTTTTAGCCCTTGGGAAGTCAAATATTGCCAAAGGTCTCCTTAGCGAGCTAGCCTTGAAAGGGGACATGACAGTTCTCCCTTCCCAAATTTGCTTGCCCTCAAGCAAATGCAAACTCTCATGTCCAAGAACCATCCTACCAAAGTGCAGAGATATGCTGTAATGCTCCAATTATCTGGACCCTGTACCTATCAAATGAAAGAGCTCTTGCCAAAACAAGCTCATATATTTGTCATCCTTTTTCCTATTGATGTTCTTTGGCAGCCTGTGAAGTCTAAAAACTTCCTTGAAGCAGAGATCAATCATTACCTTAAACCTGCCATCTTCATTTTCTCCTTCAAAAACAACATCAACAATTTTATTCTTTGCATAATCAGCTGTACTAAAACCCTTCCAAGCTGCTGTAACATCAACCCTAAAACAAGGAATTTATGAATAATTAACAACTTGACAAGCTAAAACATATTCCAAGGTGGCATCTTCACTCTTCATTCTAGCCTTGTCAACTATGGTGGACGGACATCCCATATTCACAAATATGAGTCTAACTGGAAAAACATGGTGGTTGTCGCTGATGATAACAGCAGAGTTAGTGGTGGTAATTTGGCTAATAGCTGTCATGAAAGTACTTTCTCTAGCATTTGGAGTTAGTAATACATCATCCCGAGTTTTCTTTGTGCCTTGTTGGAGACCCTTTGCATGAAAATTCAAGTTAGGAGCCCTTTCACCATGCTTTTGCTGCACTATTCTGATAATCAAGTGGGCTGCCCCTTGGGATCTTCCTTGGGTGCCTTTGGTTTCTTTACTAAGAGGGATATATATCAAACCATTCTCTAACTTTTGATGGCATTCTTCTGTAATGTCCCCAAATGGGACAATTCAACAATAATGGGGTTTTTCCTGAAACCCTAGCAGCCAAACACCCAAAACATACAAACTTTAAACAAGCTAGAAATAAATAATTCAAACCCTAGCCATCCAATGTGTCATCCTAGGAATATTATCCAGGGCACAAATAATATTTTCTCCATTAAATCCATACACAACTACAGAACTGATATAACACAGAAAACTACTCAAAATCCTCCTTTATCCATCCAACAATTAGCTAAAAATTAAGAATTCTGGAAATGATCATTTCATGAATTATTCTTGACCAAACCCTTGTCGAATTAAACCCTCAGAAAATCACAGCAAAGTAAATAGTAAATACCTTGAAATCTGAAATGTTATGATCATTTGTAGCTGAATAACCTAATTACAAATATGTGAAAATTATACAAATAATAGCTGAATATATGAATGAATATATTGGCCTCAATTGGCCCCTCAAAATGCTCAAATAATTCTCCAAAGGGAATCGCCCCATTGCTGGAATATCAACTTAGAAATACGCTTGTTTATCTGCTCTTTTCCCTTCACACACAACTGAAAATTAATACAAAATATAATATTAATTTTCAGAATGAAAAGATGGTAATAGGCTTACATAAGCCCTTCTAACACCCAACCAAGCTCCCAATTGAAGTCTCCCAGCTGCCCTAACCAGCGATTGCTTCAAGTAATGTTTTTCTGCCCTTTTAGGGCCTTATCCACAACCCTAAGCCTGTGCTGTCACCCTTTACCCTGTTCGCTGCCCTCACATACCTTTAGCAGCCCTCAAGTGCAATTTGCTGCCCCTTTTCTTGGAGCTTCAAACCCTCACAATTGCCTTCCATGCTCCACAACCCTAGGTGCCTTCAAGACTTGAAATTAGAGCCCAATTTACAAAACCAACAATGAAAAATCAATGCAATCCCCTAGGTGAGGATGCCCTAGTAGAAACAATGGTTTTTGTCCTTGCTCTATTCCAAGATTTACATGCTTGGTCAAGCGTTACATGCTTAATATCAAATTTATTTAAAAATATAACATACCCTTCAATGAATTCTAAACTTCCTTTATATACTCATCTCTTTTAAGTTATGAGGGAAGAGTTGAGTACATAAAGGTTGGGTAGCTTTTAAAACTCACTTAAAGGCACTTTATGTCCTTTAAGTCACAAAAGGGTTCTCCTCAATGTAAAAATAGAACAACTTAAGTGACCCCTTCACTTTTACCTTTCAAGGAAGGTAGTATGTGTTTCCTTTTTCTCTTTCTTTCCCATAGCCTAGGGAAAACACTAAAAATAGACTAGGGGACATGTCCAAAGCCCTTAGGCCAAAAAGGGGGACATTACAATCCTCCCCGACCAAAATTGCTTGTCCTCAAGCAATTGTAGGATCCAAAGAGGTTTCCCAACACTTCACAAAATGCAAACTCTCCCTGTGATGGCTTTCCATGGAAGATAAGTTCCAATCTGAATCTTCTTACTGTTGTAACTATGTTTTGAGGGCGGCGCCCAAGCTTTGAAAGTGCTACCACAGCCTTCTAAAGGCCTCTCTTGTCCCCACATAAGGCTGCCATGAATGTATATGATGCTGTTAAGAGGCCACCAGCCCTTAGCATCTTCCGAACCGGCTCTATGAATGCAATCTTTTTCAAACAACATGCTGCCCAAAGCGTAGGCTGCCCTGTGTAACTCAAAGCAGCTGTTACTATGTCTCATTTAGGCTCCAAACTCTTAAAACAGTCCTCCGAAGAGCTGGACTTTTCTGTGGTGAAGCCTTGAACACTTGTTCCTTCATCCAAGAAGGAATCACCTTACCAAAAAGAATGTACATGCTGATGTGTGGGCTGTGTTTGTGATGTACCTTGATGCAATCGCTCCAAAACATCAACCCATTCATTACTAGGTTGAGTTTTAATGAGCCCTTCAAAAACATATCTTCAATAGATGTCATCATGCACTCATAAGGTGTGCTAGATGGCCTAGAACTGTCAAAAGAAATACAACTGAAAAGTGACACCTTGATACCCCATATGCCCAAGTCTATTTGAATTTCCCATATAGAGTGCCTACTATCTTGGCAAACATCCAACGTCTTGGGGCCTCCCATATGCCATGGCAAACCTATCCAATTTTGCAAAAAGGAAACAATAATGAACTTCCTTGGAAACATACCTTGGAAAGAGGTATTATAGAGATGCAAACCACCTTGTATGGCCCTCCTTATGTGTATCATGTGTTCTCCCATTGGCTCCCCCTTATCAACATATTCATGCATATATAGAACACCATGTGAGTCCTAACAAAAGCTCGATTTTATCAATGCAAGAGTACTGTAACTTACTTGGGTTCTTCCACCTTTTGTTTTGCAAGAAGTGCCTGCAATCATGAGCGTTTTCAGAACTTGTTAAGCGCTGTAACAGTAAAAAGAATCAGAATTCGTGACCTTATGATACCGCTGTGTTTGCATCATCAACTCAGAATTTTTTGAGTGGCTAAATTCAGACTTGGTTTGTGTACTACTCCTTCCCACTTTGGCCTGTAGCATGCTCCAAATTTCAACTTTGTTGACCCCAATAGGGGGCTGGAATTTTTTTACCAACTCAGAATTTTCTGAGTGTAAAAAATCAGACCCTGCACTTGTATTTTCAGACCTTTTCCTTGGCTGTAGTATGTCAACAACATTGTATTGTATGGTGGTAATGGGTAGCGAATTAGAACACACAAATTCAGAATTTATTGAGTGAGAATGAGACCAAAATTTCTTCAAAAACTCACCTTTCTGTTTGCTGTCCATACTTCCAAAGTTACCTTTATAACTCAGTATAGCGTGTTGCTCAAAGCAATCTAGGGGCTGCTTATGCAACTATGATTTCCTATTCTCCTTTCCAATCAATGTGTAACAATTTTCAGAATCATCAATGCTTGTCAAACCCAAAGTTGGGTGGGTTCTACCATGCCCCAATGGCTGCTCATGCATGGAAATCACAGCACCCTTTGCATTACTCATAGCCATTGCAATCGGTTTCCTTAGAGATCCTACACAAGGAACAAACACATTAGTAAAAACAAGGGTTTTTAGTGACACCAATTTGATCATCTTATCAAGCTCTATGATCACAAAGTGCACTTCTTGATGCCTTGATTCTTCCTTGCAACTTCCCCTCATTCGAAATTCAAAAGATATGCTTATGTTGCTCTTTTCATGACTCTTAACAACTTTCTTTCCCCTTCCTTCTTTCCTTTATAGTGGCTGGCAATCTACTTTTATATCCTTGAACCACCTTCATGGTGTTAGTGTGTGAGGGGCACACCTTCCTAGGACCAAGACACACCATGTGAATAAGAAATCGTGATGGAAAAAACTGAAAATGCAAAAGACAACAATCACTATGATCAGAGGACCATGATAACCTTTGTCTATTCCCTTCTTTATGCTAGCCCTATACATGCTAGCATCACTATGTTGATAGAGCTCCCCTGGATCCCATATCCATGAGGGGTATTTGTCATGTTTTTTCCTAGAACTTACTTGGAAGACAACTTCTTCTCCATGAGTGTCCCTTACCTCCACCTCAATAATAAAAAAAGCTTTGCAACCAAGGTAATGAGAGAACCAATCACGAAGAGAAAACATTGAATGTTTATCAAGTTGACAACTCAATTGTTTCCCCATCAAGAAATCTGATTCTCCTTTTATATGCAAGGTGCACCCTTCTTCTTTCCTTCTTGGCATCAATCCCTCAATGAACTCTTTTATTATGTCCCTTCTTGTTAGGACGTGCTTCCTCTTGCAATCTGAATTTAGACAAAGAAAATGATGCATGAAAAGGAGCAATACAAAAACTTTCTTTCTTGGCATACCTTTCTATGATGTCCTTGCTCATGTTTCCTTCTTGACACTTTGTTGGCTCATGAAGTTGTGGAACAGCTTCTCTTTGTTTCACCCTCAAAAATTCTGATTTTTCTGTTACTTCTCCATTAGTGTCAACTATTTGCAACTCCATTAGTTGCTCCATAGTTTGTTGTAGCTCCTTACTTGGCTGCCCTTGAATTTTTGGCTCTTGTAGTTCAGAAATTTCAATCATTGACTGCCCTTTACTAAGCTGAAAATTAGTTTTTGGCTGCTCCAAAACTTCCAATTTTGGTTGCTTAAATGGCTACTCCTCATGTAAGTGAAATCCCTGTCAGGTACTCTCACGGTTTCTGATTTTGGAGGCACCATCTTTTTATCAAATTGTTTAATGAGCTTCTCACTTAGTTCCTCATTTGTTTTAATGAGGTCATGTCCTTGTGACCTCCACCCAAGATGCCACCAATCATGCACAGCTTCTTCCAAGTGTTGTATGACAAACTTTAGGGCCTCTTTTTCACCTCTAGCCTTCAAATCAAGGTATTCGTTAACCTTGTCCACCCATGCTCTAACTGAAGTACCCGAGTCCCCATCAAAGGTAGGGAGAACAATCCTTCCCAAGTCGTCATGCACAACCACTTGCCCATAGTGCCTCTTTCCCTGTTTCCAATGTACAAACTTATTAAAGCACATCGTCCTCGACTCGGGGTTTGCATTCCAAGTACTCATCATAATATTCCATCAATTCCCAATTAATAAAGGGTTGTTCCTCTTCCATTTCTAGGGGCTGGTCCCCTTTTGTGCCCTTCACTGATTGAAGAACTGTGGTCATAGTTTCCGTCAACTGCCCTTGGGCTTGAATAAGCTTTTCAAACCTAGCATTGTCCATGTCCCTGTTTGACAATAATTTTTTTATCCCACAAATGGCCAAGAAATTGGCTCTGATACCATTGTCATGTCCCCAAATGGGACAATTTAACAATATTGGGTTTTTTTTTGGAAACCCTAGCAGCCAAACACCCAAAACATACAAACTTTAATCAAGCTAGAAATAAATAACTCAAACCCTAGCCATCCCATGTGTCATCCTAAGAATATTATCTAGGGCACAAATAATATTTTCTCCATTAAATCCATACACAACTACATAACTGATATACCACAAAAAACTACTCAAAATCCTCCTTTATCCATCCAACAATTAGCTAAAAAATAGGAATTCTGTAAATGATCATTTCATGAATTATTCTTGACCAAACCCTTGTCAAATTAAACCCCAAACCCTCAGAAAATGACATCAAAGTAAATACCTTGAAATCTCAATTGTAGCTGAATAACCTCATAACAAATATGTGAAAATTATACAAATAATAGCTGAATATATGAATGAATATATTGGCCTCAATTGGCCCCTCAAAATACTCAAATAATTCCCCAAAGGGAATTGCCCCACTATTGAAATATCAACTCAGAAATATGCTTGTTTATCTGCTCTTTTCCCTTCACACACAGCTGGAAATTAATACAAAATATAATAGTAATTTTCAGAATGAAAAGATGGTAATATAGGCTTATGGAAGCCCTTCAAACACCCAACCAAGCTCTCAGCTGAAGTCGCTCAGCTGCCTTAACCAGCCACTGCTGCAAGTAATGTTTTTCTGCCCTTTTAGGGCCTTATCCACAACCCTAAACCTGTGCTGTCACCCTTTACCCTGTTCGCTGCCCTCACATACCTTTAGCAGCCCTCAAGTGCAATTTGCTGCCCCCTTCCTTGGAGCTTCAAACCCTCACAATTGTCTTCCACGCTCCACAACCCTAGGCGCTGCCCTAGGTGCCTTCAAGACCTGAAATTAGAGCCCAATTTGCAAAACCAACAATGAAAAATCAATGCAATCCCCTAGGTGAGGATGCCCTAGTAGAAACAATGGTTTTCGTCCTTGCTCTATTCCAAGGTTTACATGCTTGGTCAAGTCTTACATGCTTAATATCAAATTTATCCAAAAACATAACATACCCTTCAATGAATTCTAAACTTCCTTTATATACTCACCCTTTTTAAGTTATGAGGGAAGAGTTAAATACATAAAAGTCAGTTAACTTTTAAAACCCACTTAAAGGCACTTTATGCCCTTTAAGTCACAAAAGGGCCCTCCTCAATGTAAAAATAGAACAACTTAAGTGATCCCTTCACTTTTACCTTTCAGGGAGGGTAGTATATGTTTCCTTTTTCTCGTTCTTTACCATAGCCCATGGAAAACACTAAAAATAGGCTAGGGGACATGTCCAAAGCCCTTAGGCCAAAAGGGGGACATTACATCTTCACTCAATGACAAACTCAAAAACATTATGCAAAGCTGTCCCAAAATAGACCACTTGAGAGAGTTACCATGCTGTAGCAATCTTCTTGGTTGTCGAAAAATTGCCATTTGAGGCTGCCATAAAGAGTTTCAAGGCTGATTTCTTGCTGCTGTCCTTGGCTGGGCTGTACATTCAATCAAATGTTTTTGTTTATTTTCCAATCCAAGCATTGGGAAGACTCTATTTACATTCAAAATGAGATTTTTTGTAATCACGAACTTGTCAATCTTCATTGTGTCATCTCCATCTTTAGCTGCAATCCCATATGCTCCACCATTTGCTTGGTTGGGAAACAAACTCAGCTGTTTTTCCTTTTTTATAGTTGTACCTGCACATGGAACAAACTCATTTAGGAAAACAAGGGTTCCCATTGTCATTTCTTCAACTGCTTCATCATGCCTCATAGGCATGTTGTTCCACTCTCCTCCACTGCTTGCATCTTCTTCATAATTTTCATTCATATGGTGGACTTCCAAAGGTCCACTATTTATGAAAGCTATAATGACAGCCAAATCCATCTAATTGCCCTTGTACTTTGTTCACCTTTTTGAAAGTCGATTTGTTTTCATATGGGCTGAAAGCAAAAAGATGTGCATATCTCACTATACCACAATTACAAGCTTCCCATCTTGGAACTGAAAATATGAGCAAACATTTTAGATATTCCTTCATGACTTGAAACCCAATGATGTCCTCTTACCAAGCTCTGAAAATTTCTATGCAACCTTTAAGTTCAATTATCTTACTTGACAGGTGAAACCATTTGGACCAACAAGTGTAGCTCTTAGCCCCATTAACAATGATGTCTCTTGGCAGCTCGGAATATAATTCGATCATCAAGTGTGCATAATCCACAACACATACCTTCTTGAAATGATTTTCATTAATGTTATTGTAAACTGTTCCTTCCCGAGGACATAAATCACCTTTTATGCAAATTGAAAACAAATTATGACAGTCATGAATTATTTGATTTTCCATCCAAATCGGGGTTATGTTGGTTGAAGTATTCATTCTCTTCAGTTGAAACCATTCACCAACGCTTTCAAATGATTTAGTGGCCTCAAAAAGATCAAACTTGCGGCTGTTCAAGTCTAGAAATAACAACTTATAATCTGATTTTACCAAAGTTAGCAACTTGAAAATGGAACAACAGCTGCAAAATTGAAAGATGAGCATTGTAATGACTAAAAACACTTTTGTAAAAGCTGAAATTTCTTTCTCAACAATCACCAACTGGAAAATGCTCCATTTCATGACTGAAAATACTTGCCAACCCACTTGTATGGATGCAAATGAAATCATGTGGTGATTGATTTGTATGATTATAGTAGCACTAATTCTGAAATTTTTACTTGGATTCCACATCAATATTGGAAGGCTTCTTTTAAGAGCATGTACATGGATTAAGCGCTGAAAACCTCTCTGATATAATTACTGTTCTAAAAATAAAAAAGTGGGATTTACCTCGTGTCCAGCCCAAGCATTGACAAGTTGTTGTATCTCCTTGGTGTAAGGAATGATGAAGCCCCTTTGTAGTGACTCATCATCATGTTGTTAGAATACACCATAAATTTTACATGACTCTTCATAATTCTTCTTATATGCCAAGTACAAAAGATGGAGAACTCAATAACGACATTTACCTTGATCCTCACCAAACCATCCTGATCCCATATGCACAAACAACCTTGGACTTGAATTGGAGAATCTACATGCTCACAGCTGCAAATTATGTTCTTGGCCTCAATACACATCTTAGAATACCTCCTATGAGCATGCTTATCAGCTGAATTAACAACTATACGAAGGAAGGGTGTTTCTGTCCTATCAAGCATACAATGGATTTTGATTAGAGGGTAATCCTCTCCAATCGCCAACACATAAGCAATCATAGTTTGGACATCAAATTTGAAATCATCAACATTATTATGAATTTGTTGCCCCCAATTTTGAGTTGTCTCTTTTACCTAATCATCCTTTTTAGCATGTTGTTCACGATGACAAATATATTGTAGCGACATAGGAGGGAACCGCAAATTTGAAATATGATCATCACTATCATTCCTAGGGCTGCCAACAAAAAGCTCTTCCTCCTTTGGTGAAGCGGGGTTTGTGGAGATACCTCCAACCCATCTATCTTTGTAATTCCCAACATTTTCTTTAAACACGTCTCTCCACAATGTTATGAAAATCCATCTCATATGGCAAGGGCTCAATCATTGGAATGCTCGGAAGATGGATAGGGGCTTCTGGGAAAAGATCCTTTTTTCATTTGGTACCCTTCATCTTATCCTAGTTAAAGTGATTCTCATGATGATCAAAATATTGTAAGGACATAGTATGATGGTGATACAATATATCTTTGCTATGAAGATAATCCTTTTTTTAAATTCCTTTAGGTGTTGTCTTGCTTGAATGGCTATCAACTTTGCCTTTTTCGCTTTTCGTAGCCAATCATCACACCTCCTTTGGGTCCTTATTACATCTTTTGTGCTTGCTTGCAAGGTAGTTGGTTTCCTTTCAACCCTAGGATCCACTTTTGTTGTTGATGGTGGGTCATTAAGTTTTGCCTGATATATCTAATTTATTCCCTTATTTTTTGTTGAACTCTTAGGGCAATTAGGGAATGGCATTTCTTTTTTTAGAATTTTTTCCTTGGATTTTTCATTCCGTTGCTCCTTTGTAGGGTTTTGGAATTCAGACTTTGACTTTTTTATTTTCTTTTCTTTTACCCAAACACCTTGTACATTCGAATTCATATCTTTCCCTTTGGAGGGCTCTTCATTTTCACTTTGCATAGTGGATTTCTTTATAGGCAGCTTGATTTTTTGTGGTGATGAAGTATTCATCACTTCTGCTGGTCCTTTTCCTTCTTCTAAGGGAGACTCTGGAGGTCTAGGGCTTAACCCTACAAACTTCATCCATGCCTTGGGACCCATTGCCCTTAGTTTCCTTTGAGATTCTTGCATAGTTTGCAGCATCTCTTCTAGGGCTTCCAATGTTGTTTTCATCTTTATGTTATTGCCTTGCATGAAGAGTCTACAAACAATTCGCTACCCACAACTAGGCTAAAAATGGCTCTGATACCATTGTAATGTCTCTTTTGGGGCAGAACTAGAACCAAAGAGGTTTTCCAACAAAACTTAAATAAAAACATGCGATTTTGATTTTCTGATTCAAACCCTAAGTGGATAAAATTCAGAAACTCTATAGAAGCCAATTTTAGGGCACAAAAACAATATTTCATTCACCAAAATACTTGCCAAAAATTATAAATATCACAGCGGAATATAGGACCCTCAAATTTGTTTTTTTGAATTAAATATATGGCAGAATTTTGCAATAAAATACCAGCTAAGATTATGATTGAACAAACTCGACAAACCCTCATCAATCAGTCCCAATAGCCAATTCAATGCTCCCAAGAGGTTCACTGCCTTAGGTAAAGTATCCTAAGGGTTTGATGCCCTCACAAAAATGTATTTTCAACCCCAACGGGGGGTTGCCACCCTCCCAAACCTTTTCATTGCCCTCACAAAGGCTTGCAAGGTGGTTCGCTGCCCTAGAAAAGGGCCTCCAATAGTTGTGTCCCACTCACAAACCTTGCCGATTGCAGTGCTCCCCATAAAAAATGTCCTGGAAGTCTGTAATTGTCAATTTCTGCTCAATGTAACCCTTGAAAAAGAGTTACCCCGTTGAATGTTAAGAGTTTTTGTCCTTACTTCATCCTTCCAATGAAGGGTTTCGTCTCCAATGGATTCAAGTTAAGCAAAATGTGCTCATGCTTATGATTTCAATTAATAAGATAATATGATCCTTAAAATGAACCTCCTTTTTCCTTTTTATATCTTTTCCATCCAATATACTTTCTAAACTAAAAACCAACTTATATCAAATTAGAGATGTCCTTTGCTTTATTATAACTTCATTTAGAAAGAAGTTGTCGACAATTTACTTTTTTAACAATTTGAACAAAGAACCAAGTTTCCCTTGTATTCCCTTTTAGTCCCCAGGAATTCAAATAGGGCCAAAGGTCTCCGTAGCAAGTTAGCCTTGATAAGGGGACATGACACCCTTTTGCTGCGCACAATGCGTCCTGAGCCATTTGAGTTGTGCAAAGTTGTTGAGCAACAGTCATGTGATGCTTTCTTGCTATCAGCAGTTCAAGCTGCAATTTATGATCCATTTTTTGCAATGTGCTCACCTTTTTTTTGCATTTTATGGTTCATTTGCTATTTGGACCTCAAGCTGATCTGAATAGTGAAGTATTTGAGTTGCATTCCTTAATTGCTTTTGGCTGCCGTCTTTAATCTCTAAAAGTGCAACACTTGAGCTAGGGCTGGGACCCATATTGATATCATAAAGTTTATATTGGTTCATTGGGTAAGATTTTTTAGTTTGTATTTACTATTTAGTAATTAGTTTAGTATTGTATTACTATGTAGTTTAAGACTTTTTTAAAGTTTGTATTTAGTTTATTTTTATTTTAGTTTAAAATTTTAGCCTTTAGGAATAGACATGCTTTAGTTTGTATTAATTTATTTCCTACAACTTATAAATTTATAGTTAGATTCCATTCTAAATCTATAGTATAAACTAATAATTTATAAAGTGTATTGCTTTCATAAATAATAGTTTAACTTTTAGCATATAAAAAATATTTAAAATGGTAACATTTGCAGGTCCAAAGGCTCTTTAGGAAGCCATTAAATTACAGATCAAAACAGTTTTAGAATATGCAAGGTTGAGTAGTGGGTAGTGAGGGAACAATTGATAACAAAGGGCAAGATTTTGTTCTTACCAACAACAAAAAAGAAAAGTTTCAATTTGTCAAGACTCATATAGTCATCTACTCAACCCTAACATGTCTAGCCATCTATTAGAGATGAATTACATTGTGTAGAGATGATAAAAATAAAAATATATGACATGCACCTTGTGGAATTGTCATATCACGGGAAGTGTAACTAAGGTTCAATACCACTACCTTGGAGGATCCCCAAATGTGAATTGTTGTACAATAGCAAATGAAAATTCAAAGGAAATTGAATCGAATGCAAGTTAAATTTGATGTGTGTCGTGTTGAATCATAGTTTAAAAACTTGTACTCGGCAATTATTCGGTAGCCCAAAATTTTGACTCGTACTTAGGACTTGGGAGTTTCTCGGTAGTTACTCGACATTACTCGACAACTTTATCGCTCCTTAAAAAACATATAAATCCATAAAATAAACTTAAATAAAATGTAAAACATTGTTAAATGACATGAGAAATGAATGTTGAGAATGCATAAGTATATTTTCTATTAATTTTCGACTCAAAAAAGAGTACAAAGTACAAAGTTACAAACTACAATGCTCATAAAGTCATATGAAATATCAAATATACATATTATATTTCATCTCTAGCACTTAGTATAAGTTTGCTATGCCTACCTCATGGAAGTAGAAGGTAAAGATTCCTCCTTTGCAACAACATCATCTGCAAAGATATCATGTGGATTGTCACCAACCCCTCTTGATGCCTCTATTGCCCCTGATGTTATTGCTTCTTCTATCTTTCTCTCCAAATTTGCAATCTCTTTTGTGGTAAACATGGGCTCCACATAATCAACTATCCAATTGGCATATGCATTGATATCATCCAAGTCAATTGCCTCATAAATCTCTTCCCCCTCTGCTTGTTTCATGCTAAGACGAAAATTGTATCGCACAAAAACAAGGTCATTGAGGTGTTGTGTTGTCAATCTGTTATGTTTCTTTGTGTGAACAACTTCAAACATATTCCAATTAGTTCACACCCAAAAGAGCTACACGGTTGGCACAAAATGTGATTGGCTATCCTTTGAAGATTTGGGTTTTTTGCACCATAATCTTTCCACCACACACTTGCAAATAGGATATTTATAATTTTGTAAATCAACTAGGTTTAAATAAATGCAAGAAGTCTAGTAGTATTTAGTTCTATGAGTAATGAGACTAAAAAGTAATAGCAAATGACTCAATTTGTGTTTAATTGGTTGAGAGGTGTTTCTTCTTTTAACGCATAGAGCCAAAGAAAAGAGTCTCCCTGTAGCATTCTTGTAAATTTGTAGCTTCTCAGTAACTGCATTTCTAGTGCCATCATCAGAGATCATTATCTCTATGCATGTATTGAGGCCTTCCAAAACCTCCTTGTCGAACTTTAATTAATCGGAAGAGAAAAACTTAGTGTTCAAGTAGTAAGCCATTGCATAAATATGTAGGTGGAGTGTTTTGTTCTATATCCGATCAATTATGGGCCGGATGGGTTCTTATTTCCTTTGATTTTGCCCATAATATTTGCTATGGCCCTCTTGGCCACTTCCATGGCCTTATACAAATGACCCATAGGGTTTCTCTCCCCATTCACCAACCATAGAACTCAAACCAAAGACTTTGACACCTAAATTAAAATAATGCATATTTTATATCAAAATTAAGATTTTTTTATAACAAATAAATGATAAATAAAAAAATAGTTAAGTTTATGGTTACCTTCAGGATTTCCTCTGTGTGCTTTGCAAATACATCAGCGAAAATGGTCTTAACGACTCTTTCCCCTTCATCCTTCTTAGCATAGAGAAACTCCAACCATTGGTGACGCACAAACATCTGTTTAAGAGATGTTATGAAGTTGGAATGCTTTGCAATGTGATGAAATTTGTGGCGAATCGCGTGACTCCTAATCACACAAACTCTTTTCTATTGGTGTGGTCTTTCATCACGTTTAGCACCCAAGTGTGATTGTAGATGAATTTGGTAATATTTTTTGCCTCTTCAACCACATTTTTCACCTATGAGGTCTTTTCTATGTCCTCGAATAAGAGATCAATGCAATGGGTTGCACAAAAGATCCAAAAAAGTGTAGGGTACCTCTCTTCAAAAACTAGCCTTGCTATTACATACGCTGCCGCGTTGTCTGTCACAACTTGGACAACATTTTCTAAACCCACTTCCATCACCATTTCATTCAACATATTACACAAAGTGTTTGTATTTTTAACTTGGTGGGAGGAATAATTGACTTAAAGAAGACCAACTACCCACTTGAAGTCACTAGAAAATTAATCAGACAAAATGATGCAACTTTTTTTTTGGCCATACTTTTTTATGGCTCTTTTACAATTGTTTTGGTATGTTAGACAGAGCCCAAATAGCGAGCCATTCAAATCATGAGTAGGAGCCTTGAACTTTTTTTCGACAACTGTCAATGTAGTGACCATATTCTCCCAATATGGACTTTTTGCCACATTGAAATAAATGTAATTGTAGTACCAAGAGTTTGTTGCTGCTATCCTTGCTTAATTATGCACTTCCCAGTTCCAAGATAACTTCGAGTGAAAGTTGTGACTCAGAACTACTTCGAAGATCAAAAAAAGTAGCGGAACTGTTTTTAGTAGATGAGCCTCATCCTTGTCTTCGACTCCTTGGAGTTGAGGCAATAGAAGAGGCCTATATGTCATAATCATCCCTTGTTGCCCTCCTATTCACTATGGCTTCAAGTGTATCAACATTCCTTTTTTTGCCCTTTCTTTTTCTCCGCATAAGCCATAAGGTAAGTGGTCATCTCTCTTTGAGCCTTAAGTGGTGCTTGTCTGCACAATACCACATCATTCCTTGGTAGTTGTGTAGTGTGATATTTAAGGTGATAACTACCTCCACTCATCTTCATCTCACATTAATTGCATATCACACAGTAGCCTTTTGTTGCTAGTTCACAATGCTTCCAAGAAGGGTCAAACGACTTAGGCCTATGACAGGAAATTGAACTGGATGTTGATGCCATTCTTAAACAACAAACTGAAACCCTCTAAAACAAAAAAAATATGTTTTAGAATTTAACTCTAGCTGCTAAGCAAAGGAAGAAGTATATATCATGATTCATACTAGAAAGATAATGAAAAATAAAATAAATATATGTAGGCTGTAGTTTGTGAGACTGTGTTTTCCTTGAGGCTTGACAACGGAGTATTTATCAAAAAACAGTAGGCAACTGTAGGTTGTGTGACTATGTCTACTTAGTAATAAGTATTGTATACCCTTGGGCCTTGTTAATATTGTATTAGTATGTATTCCTTGAGGCAGCCTTGAACAATGAAAAACCTAGGCTGCATTGATTGTATCAGTATGTACCATTGTCAATCACTTTGAGAGTTTGAACATAGATTCAAAAATTGCTGGAAAATCCTAGCTCCACTGATTGTCCACTATATTCGCGAATTTCAAGGAAAAATGCAGAAATAAGCATAAAATCATTTTTTTCATTTTGTGCTTTTATCCTTTGCTCGGGTGAGTCGCGGCAATAAAGTTGTGATTTTTGCCGAGTAATCACTGTTATTAATGATGATTTATCGAAGAAACTCTACTTGCGATTTATTAGGAGATTAATTGTTTCAAGGTCAACTCACGGTTTATTACCATTTATTGGCAGTTTTTGGTGATTTTTGAATCTATTTGTTGGATCATTAGCTTCAGAAACAAATAAGACTAATATCCAACACTATCTCGCAAATGGGCTCTTTCAATAGTTCAAGATGCTCTCTATCACCATTTACCTAAGGAAGTGGAAGTGGAGTTGAAAGTCACAAGTTTCATTAAATTCCATGTGGAGTTCACAACAAAAACATGATCTAAAAATGTTGGTAGTTAGATTGTTTTGTATAGGCCATCCCTTTCAATGTTATCCATTTTCCACATTTGAAATCCTTCCTACATGAGGCTATTGATTTGAGGAAGGGTTACAAATTTCCTTGTTATGAAAAAGTAAGAACTAGTCTTCTTGAAGAGGAGGTGACAACCATAAATAGTGAGCTAGAGGAAATGATTAAAAATTGGAAAAGAACAAGTTGGACAATAGTAAGTGATATATGGTTCAATTCAAGGTGAAGGCTCCTCCTAAATGGTTTGGCAATATCTCCTCAATGCGGAAAGTTTGTAAAATCAATTGATACAATTAATGAGCAGAAAACTTCTCTTTTCATTTCCAAATGCATCGGATCAACCAATTTTGGAGATAGAAGATAATGTTGCTCAAATTATTACAGATAATACAACAAATCGTAATTGAGCAGGTGATATACTTATGGATATATTTTCTCATCTCTTTTGGACGCCACGTGCAACACGTGTTGGATCTTTTGCGAGTAAGTAATTTTGTGACAAAAGGAAAACAAATTTCTAAGTTTATCCTCAATCATTGCTTAACATTGAACTTATATCGTTCCTTTGCAACGCTTGAGCTTCTTTCCATTGCTGAAACAAGATTTGCAACCAACTTCATTACTTTGCAAAGAGGACAACATCGAGAAAAGTGGTGGTTACTGATGAATAGGCAGTTTTTCCATGGAAATTCATTTAAATTATATTGAAAGAATATTCTTAGGGGACACATTTTAAGAAGAGACCAAGAAGATCGTAAAGGTGTTTGAGCCACTTGTTCGAATTTTGAGAATGATTGATGGCAATAAAACCTTGCACGAGTTTCGTGTATGAGGGCATGGACATGGCAATAGAACAAATCCAAAACTTACTAGTGGATGTTGTTGAAGAAGTCAAGCGTATTTGGGAAATTGTGTACAAAAGATGGTTCATGCTAGATCGTCCTCTGCATGCGACAACCTGCTATTTAGATCCTAAATTAGTAGAGGCAAATTATGTTGCAGACAAGAAGATAAAGAGAGGTATATTTGCAACAATAGACATGGTTCTTGATGAAGATGAGAAGGAAGTCATGAAAACAACTTGTTGTTGTTAAGAACCAACAAAAAAGGGTTGTCATCAAGGAAGCAAAGGCAAACAGGATGAAGTGGGAACCATTTAAATGGTGGCATAACCAATGTTTTAGTGCTTTTGCATGTGAAAGAAATGAGAGTACACATGATTTAATCTACGCTAACAAGAGGAATTGACTAAGGGCTAAAAAATTCTCCGATATTGTGTTTGTCCATTAGCAATTTACAATTGCTTGCTCACTCTCTTGCAAATGAAGATGATAACTCTTGCCTTGGAGATCCATGTTTTGGAGATAAAAAAAATGTTGACGAGCTTACTCGTGTAGGATTAGATGAAGATGCTAATAATGCTTTTGATGTAAAAGCAGGTTTTGATGTTGTAGATTTTTTAAATTTTCATTCCAATACTTAGTTAATGCTTCAAACTTTGAAGTTTAAACAATGGATAATTCTCATCGCTATATTTTATACGTATGAAGTTTGCAACACTATTGGATTTTGTTATGCATTTATATTTTTTGGTATACTTATGTTACATGTGCATGCTTATTTATTTTGTGTAATTAGTTCTTTTCAAATATGGATAATTATTATTATTTATATATTTTTTAAATTTGTAAATTTTCTGAATTGAACCTAAACAACCCTTTTGCAGAGTCCCTAACTTCCAAACTTGTTATCCTATCCAAGTGACCAGAACTTTTCGAACATGGTAGCTATGATTTTAGGTGAGCATAAATGAAATACCCCCAAGACATTCCCAATTAAAGAAAAGCTAGAAAGAGCTTATAAATGAAGAGGGAGGTTTGGGAATCTAGCCCAAATAGGAGTAGAAGAAATGGCATCCATAGAGGGATCAAAGGAGGGGAACTAGGGTTTCATACAAATCCCAACTCCACCTTAGAACTAGGGGCTAGATACCTGGATAAGATCCATGTCTTTAATGTTATCACATGCTACAATAAAGAAACCTTAACATGAGTATATGTAGATTTCTTGAGAAAGTGGGGGTTTCCAGGCAAAGGAAACCCACATGTACGAATTAGGTAGCTTAGGCCAAAGGCCATTTCAGCCCATGCTTGTGTAAAAATCGTCGTGATCTACTGTTTCATAACCCAATTCAAGGATAGGAATCTTCTTAGAGACATTCACAAAGAAACGATCCAACAAGCACAATCTGGTGGCACTTATAGGGTGAAAAAGAGCTACCATGAAGGGTAAGGAGGAGGTTTGTTTCTCAGTGAATGGGACAGCACTATCCCTACTGAATGAATCGGCAGAAATAGAGAGCGGCGCTGGAGTATCCACCTCAGAAGAGAGGAGAGGAGGAACAGGTGCAGCAGCCGCAGCAGACACAGGGCTGGAGCTCTGACAGTTTGGACCAAACCCATCCAATGAGAGATATGAGGCCACAATAGCAGAGGAGAGAGGAGTGCCACAGTGGCCAGCAAAAGGAGATCAGCCTGTGGTGGTGGGATGAGCAGGAGCTGTTGGGAGTTGCGACATCACCGTTTTTAAAATATTTATCCTCACCTTATAGTGGGCAGTGATAAAAGTTTGTTATACTCAACCGAAAAAAAATCATATTTATCGTATATGAACAGGTTTACAGTACAGGATGAGATATTTGTGAGCCATTTTGGATGTATTTTTTTGGTTAACTATAGAATTTATTTTGAATAAAGCTTGAAAAATACTTTCAAGAGAATATCCCGCTAAGAAAATTCATATTTGTTGATCTTAATTGGTTTACAGTACAAGATGAGATATTTGTTGGGTCAAGTTCAACTATAGAACATATTTTGATTAAAGCTAGAAAGTTCATTTGAAGCGTATGTCCTGCTACTATGTCCTTCTACTTTTGATTTTTGTTGAAACAATGCATGAAACCTATAATTCCAAATTGAGGTTGACATGTAATGATAAAAAACTTACAGGGAAATGAGAAAGCTTGGCATATGGCAATCAGTGGGAACTTCTTTTGACTGGTTGTGCATTAATTCCTCTCAAGTATAGTTAAAAGTGAAAGGACAATATGTTCTTTACGGTGGTAACAATCGGTTAATATGGTTGAATTTATGGTTTTCTTTTCAGGAAGATGCAGGTAAGCTCAAGTTTGTATGCACTGCTAACGATGGAGTTGATCAGCATATGATATGGTTTTTCCTTTACACAATTAAACCTTTTCAATTATGTAGTGTGTTTCGTCCTTGCTTGGTTCCTCTTATTCAATCAGCTGGCCAGGAATTTGTCTTGGATCCTTGTGGTGCATTTTCCAACTTGAAATTTCTTATACATTCTCCAACACCAGGAATCATTTTCCTATCATAAAGACGCAGGGTTGATGGATTGCTTTATTTTCATTTATTGTTGATAATCATATATATATATATATTTTTTTCGAAAGAGAGCTTTTAATTTTATCTAAGAAACTGTCTTATAACTAATTACAGGCTTCTTGGATTAAAGAATATCTTTGCAAGGCAACTTCCAAACATGCCAAAGGAGTATATAGTACGACTTGTAATGGATAGGTATGCTTTTCTGTAAACTCGTTTTTTAAACAAATGTTAGGTTATATTATAAAGCACCAAGACATAAGAAGAAGCATCAAGTGGCTAAGAAATGATCTTGCTGGTTCATAATCCAACAAATGAGAGGAAGGCCAACATGTTTGCCTTAGCACCAAACTAAAGATTATCAATATATCTTTGAAAAACATCCATTAAATCAGAAACCTAAATGGAAAGTTAGGTTTTATATATGTTACTACAAACAGAAGGGCCAGGGGTCGTCATGTTGTGAAAACTGTTTCTTGAGAAATTGGCATTGTGTATCTGTTTCTGGCTTGCCACCAAGGCCAAGTCAGAAGAATATTACAAATTCAAAAACTAATTCTTTCATTATCCAGTAACCATATTTATGTCTGTCCATAATTGAGTTTGAATTCGATTCAGTCAGTCTTCTGTTGTGGAGTTTAACAGATTTTCTGATGTATATTTTGTTGTGACTGAAGGATGTCATCTGGTAAATCTCAAAGTATGTGGCAAATGAGTTGGTTGTCCTCTATCAACATTGTTTGTTGTTTTTCAACTCCCAACAATGAACCTGGATACGATATATACTTGCAGTATCAAAAAAGTTAACTGACAAGTATTTTTTATTTTTATGATTGTAGGTATGAAATGTACCAACAAATATGACATTCAACAATATTTAAAAGAACAGATCTACTCTGAGAATTCACATACGATCATCATTACATCATAAGAACATGACAAAATACATAGAATGGAATGTCTTTGTTGATTGATATAGTCATGATGTATACGGTTTCCAGTATGCAGGTCTGACATTCATTAGATATGACAGTAGATGCAATCGTGAAAAGCCCGGATAGCTTTGTAGAACACCACATATAGAAAATATAAGGGGTACCTGTGAAAATCACACTATATAACGGTAAACATTCCTTTATTTAATCTGTCTTATTATGGTAGCCTTAGCTTCTTTGGTATCTCTTTCAACCTTTGTGAAGTTCTGCTCCAATTTTGATTTCAGCTTGGAAAATATTGTTTCAAGCGCCATTGCCTATGAATCTTGCTTCATGCTGCTATTTTGGACTGCTTCATGTTCTTCCATCAGTGGCATTCTGGTTCTCATTTTCTTGATCTTATAATTCACCTCCTTACCTTATTATTGATTTCTAGGTCCCCGAATTTCTACACCCAACTGAAGCAGCCTCTACTCTGTCTTCACATGCATAACTTTCTCAACAACATACTTGTTATACTGTATACATATCATAATCGTCTCTTAGGTGGTTGGTTGCTTCTTTTGTGTTCATTATGGTTGCAATGAATGCCTTTGAGATTATCTCCAAAAGGCTAGCTGGTCAATAACCTTTACTATACTGTTTTCTTATGCATTCTGGTCTTTGAAAATATAATCATGCCCATACTGTGTTTTTTGAAAATAGTCTTCATTTTAACTTTCTTTATCTTGTTCAACATTATGTATTTCTTGTACTTCCTCTATCAAGATAGTAGATACATGCAGCCACTATTTAATGTCTACAGAATGACTTGCCATTCTTGTATGTAATTCAGATTAACTATGTATATATGGCCTCCAAATTATTGAATAACTTAATGCAACACTTAAAGGTGTTTATCAATCTCAAGTGTGTCTAACTGATTGCCAACCTCTGTTGAAATCATGGATTCCATATGAGAAGGCAAAGGCTGCACTGACGACTTAGAAGTTAGTGAGCAGCTGAACTGGAGTTTCTACTGCTGTCCTGCCCTTAGTCACTGCATTGGTCTTAGAAAAAGGCTCTATGGGAGTCTCAACATCATGTGACCATCCTATAACTTGCTCAGGCTGCCCTTTGACAGGTTTGAAGATACTTTGGCGACGTTGACATCCATGTACTGAGGTGATATGTGAACTTGCCACATCTTGGTCATCATCTGATAGCCAATCCCTAGCCAATTGTTCTAGAAAATCAACTACTTTAGCAACATTGTTAGTATGTTTCTCTGTAGTCAGGACATTGGACCCTAACAAAACTGGATTAGGAGAAGAAGGCGAGGAAGGTGAGGGAGAGATGGTTACATGTATGCTGGTTTGTGCATTTACATTTGTCATGCTATTCAAAGAAGAGGAAACATCTAGCAAGCTAGGAGTGAAGGAAATCAAAGGGATGGGGCCTTGACAAAATTTATTTCTCAAAATGTTATTTGGTTAATGATGTGAACATGCCACATCTTGGTCATCATCCAATAACAAATTCCAGACAATTGTCTTGCAAAATCAATCACAGTAGCACCATCACTAGGGTTTTTCTCGGTAGTCATGACATCTGACTCAACTTAATTAGGAGCAGTGGCTGTTGAAGGTGGTGGAGACATGGCAACATGTAGCCAAATGTTTTACATTTTCATTGTCATGCTATTCAAACACGCAGAAGCATTAGGAAATCTGGGAGCAAAGGAAACACCAGAGACGGGTCCTTGACAAAATTTGTTTCTCAAAGGGTGCTTGTTTATAGACTGCTTCATAGGTGGTTCTACAATCAACACTGTTTAGTAATTACTAGAGTTCTGACCCTTAAAAGTTGTTCCTTCCAATATCGGATAGTGTGTATCTATATATATTACTGTATCTATATATATATTACTGTTAGATATTAGTTTACACTCTACTGGACGGGGATGGATTTTCATACATTGGATGGATAGGTGTGGATGGTGATGGTGGATTGATGAGTTCCACTACCCACTACTGGATGGCGATGGGAATGGATAGTTAGGTGGGTATGGATAGTTGAGGTATTTATGATTATTATGTATTCATTATTGTATATATATTTTATTTATACTAAACTAAATATATCACTTATATTCATTCTAAAGTTATTTGAGGATGCATATTATTATTCAATTACAGTCATACCCATATTCTACATTTTTTTGGGCACATAACATTGTCTCCCTCTTATTTGGAAACTTCCCTAACTTGTAAAAAACCCTTCTCACTCCCAAGTCATTTGTTAATTACAAAATAATATCAATATAAAACATTCTTTACAAGTCGTATTAATAGTTCTCTACATAATATGTTTATAAAAAACCCTTCTCACTCCCAATTCATTTGTTAATTACAAAATAATATTAATATAAAACATTCTTTACAAGTCGTATTAATAGTTCTATACATAATATGTTTGTTAGTCCCATTTAGAGAGTAACATATGAAATTCTCTATTGGATGTCTCCATAAGGACAGTGGGTGCTCCCATTTGTTCTACATTGCATATGATTCTTTCCTTATTTCTAGAGTGTTTTTAAAAGTTAGAAGATTCTCTTGTACAATTTTTCGTGTCAACTCCAAGTAGGATTCTTTGTATCTGTTATATAATAGATTTGTAAATCTATTTTTAGATTCATGTAATTATACTTTCATATATAAATTGTTTTTACTTTCAGAATTAACCATAGTAACTGATGAGAAACAGTCACATGTACTATTTCTATTTTCAGAAAGTTGCCTATCTTTCTACTTTTATAAAATTGCTTGTATACTGTATATATTTATATATACACTGGTAAAGATATCTTAAATACATCTTTCTGAAAAATGCCTTGAGATATCAATGTCAAGGCATCTAAATTGGATTTTTCACATATTGCATTGATTAATGACTCATTACCTTCTCCGTGAATTTCTTGCTGACTGGTGATAGAGACGCCTCCTTTCTTCCTTTCTCTTACAGCTTTGCTTGGAGAAAACCTGCGATAGTAGGCAGGGGCCGAATGGCTACGGCTTCACACTATTACTTCAAACTCAGATATTACAAACTATTACAAATACTTGTAACAATTTTTGATTCTCAGGATCCGTCAAAACGGGCAAGAGAAGAGCATACTCTTGAGACAAGCTACTAATTCTCTAATGCTTAGAAAACTTTCGATGCTAATACTAAGGCAGAGAGGCTTATTTATAGCAATTTTGGGCGGTCCTGCCTGCTCGCTGGCAAGGCGGTGTCAATCCCATCATGCTTTACAGCACTAAAGTGGGTCTACATCGATATGCTATTTGGTGCGTTGGATCCACATGATGATGATGATGTTGAGGATGATATTCGTCGCTGTGGGCCCAACATGTCTTCCGCTTCGTTTACGAGGTCATCTTCGGATATAGGATCAAAAAGGCATCCATGACTGAAGCTCAACAATATGAGCGTATACATAACCAACCCGATTCTTTAGCAGCATTATTTAATTTGTTAATCACTGAGTTTGCACCTTCAGTTGGCAATAGAGAATTGGAATCAAAGAAATGGCTACTCAAAATGGAGCTTTGTGATCTCAAGCAGTTTGATGCTTTTGCAAAACAGTTTAGGCAATCAGCCTATGATAGTAAGAGTTTCGCCTCTACCGAGATCAAGCTTAAATTCCTACATGCTCTACCATATAATTTAATTGATAGAGTTATTTCCTATATTGATCTCAAGGGCCTAACGATCGAAGATCTCGCCCTCTCTGATGTCATTGATTTTGCTAAACAACAAGTTATGACTTTAGTCTCTGAGACTAAGTCTCTGCAGAAACTCAACAAGCACCAAGCCTTGCAAATTGCTCCTGTCTTTCCTGAAACAGCCCTTTTCGGCTATAGGCCATTTGTTCAACCTCGTCGACAGCAGAAGCAGCGCCGCAAGCATATTTCATTTCGGCGCCGCTCTTTTCCTAAAAAGCATTTCTATGCACCTCCTCACCGTTTTCTGAAGAAACGTCGCACTGCTCGTCCTCCTTCCAAGAAGCCGATTTGCTATATTTGCCGCCAACCTGGCCATATTGCTCCCAATTGCTCCTGCAAAAATCCTGCTGTTAAAGCTGTCTTCTCCTCCAACGCAACAACATGGTGGGATATAGTCGATACCGACGAAGATCTATATCTTCAAGGCCTTAATCTAGCTATACCTTTGTGTTGGACTTGGAAAAAAATCTCAAGGAAAACACAAATGGGCTTCATGGTATGCCCAAGATATTAAGAGTTTTTGATCCACTTCTCCAAACAAGAAGAAAAATCTTCTATATGACAGTCAAATGGACGTCATATTTATGGTTGGCCATTAATTATTAAGTTATTAACATCTTGTGGACATTACAGTCCACCAGGGTACCTTGCTGCCATTGTAAGTTACGCCTATTGGGATAATAATACAATGAGTGTACAACATGCAGAGTTGTGGCAATCCTTGGAACTTGCTCATTTTTTCTGCAATTGTTTTCTGAGCCCATATCAATTGGTATCAGAGCATGACAATCCGGCCTCTCTCTCTCCAGCCTTTGATATACTTACTAGTATATCTGACATATCTTTGCTCCTACTACTTGACCTTTGTGTCTTAGTGGAGCTCCCTTCACTACAAAATGCTGATTACGGCAATGTAAATTGTAATTTTTGTGCTAGAGATTGTGGTTTTGCTGCTGGTGTTACTATCTGGCATCTTTGTCTTCTTATTCAACCTTGACATCCAACACCTTCGATGTTTTCTCAACCATTGCACCCTGGAAGCTGATTTACGCACTCTGCTGATATTTCTGCTCTTCCTCACAAGTTTGCTTCAAATTTCTGATTCTAAATTTCTGTTGTTAAAATCTTGCTGTTCAAATTCTGCTGTCAAATTGCTGATTTAATATCTGTGGCTAAGTTTTTGCTGTTAAAATTTTGCTGCTCAATTTCTGCTGTCAAATCGCTGATTCTATATTTGCTGCAAAAAACATTTTTCCGTCAATTGTAGATTCTATTTTGGATTTCGAACTTTTTTATTGGAACTCATCGATATAGCAATTATTTATATCAAAATAATACTACATGGATGGTTGCAACAAAAGGGCAGCCAGTTGGTATTCATGGCCCGTTATCCATGTTGGTACAAAACACAGGGCATAACAACATAGCAAAAATGCTGGCCAAACACGGTTATACATCAGCATAATAAATAAACATATCACTAAGGCATGTGAGAAAATCAAGCACATGCAACAACACTAGAGAGGGGTAGAGGCGAATTATCTTTGGGAGGCTGAATAGCCCGAGAAGAGGGCTCTCTTGAGGGAGGATCAAGGGCCACCCTCCCATCTTGTGTAGTTTTATAAGGAGCCAATGAAACATTAATTTCCTGTCTAGGAGGCGGAGGCATGTAGTATCCCACCTGCTCACCACCCTGCATAGGGGAGGTCCACCAAGATGGGCCAGCAATTTTTTTTGGTGTGTTGGTGGTGTCCATCTTCCCCGTTGAGGAAGGGTGGAGAAGCGGCTACAAGAGTGGTATCATGTATTTTCATTCCATATGACATGACTTCAGATAGTACTTAAAATGTTCATGAGGTTCAAGATGATCTGTGTGCTGATATAGGGGCTGAAAATCCTTTTGAACAGGTTGGTGATGTTGCTGATTTAGAATTGATCAGACATGATTTTGTAAGGTAGGTTGCATGAATAAGGAGACCAACATGGTATCTTACTATAAGTGATTTAAAGCAGGACGAGTTGGAAATGTCTAACGCTGCTTCAAGACCAAATAAAAATGCCATTAAGGTATATGACACTTAGGTTTGACGTCGTTGGTGATTTCACTTTTGTTGCTATTAGTGTGAGTGAGCCTTCTTCTTATAAGGAAGCACAAGGAAAGTCGGAGTGGGAGGCAGCCTTGAAGGTTGATTATGATACTTTTATGCATGATAACACTTGGGTGCGTGTTGGTTTGCAACCAACTAAAAAGGAAATTGGCTGTAAATTGGTTTATAAATCCAAATTGAAGGTGGATGGTTTTTGGGAAAAACATAAAGCAATGTTTGTAGCGAAGGGGTTTTCCTTGTAGGAGGGGATAGACTGTGAGGAGACATTTACCCCTACAACCAAGTGAGAACAATCAGGTTAGTGATTGCTATTGCTTCCTAGTTTCATTGGAAAATGTTTTAGTTGGATGTTAAGAGTGCCCTTTTGAATGGTTATTTGATGGAGGAGGTGTACATGACTGTACTGGAAAGCTCTAGGGTTGTTGGCAAGGAAAAACTTGTGTGCAGGGTGGTGAAGGCGCGTTATGGGTTGAAGCAAGCTCCATGAGCACGGTACACCAAAATCAACCATTTTTGTGATTAATTTAGGGTTTATGAGGCCCCCCGATCCTAATATTTTCGTGAAAAGTTTAGTGGATGATGGAGTCATTCTTCTTGTTTATAACTTTATATGGATGACTTGATTGTCATGGGAAGCGATATTGGCAATATTAACAAGGTAAAATCAGATATTTGTGCAGCTTTTGACATGTTGACTTAGGTCGCATACACTGTTGTTTAGGATTGAATTCTTGTAAATAGATAGAGGGTTGTTTATATTCCGCAAAAAGTATGGAAGAAGACTACTTGAGAGATTCAAGATGGCGGATTGTAAGCCAATGATAACCCGTATGTAATATTTTTCAAAAACTAAACCTTTGTTTTTTTTATGCATTCATTTCTTAGCGATGTTAATTTATGAAATCCAACAGCTAGTTCCATTTTTAGTTCACATGATTTAATAGGTACAACCAAAAATGGTACACCACTAGTACAAGCCACTAATGCCATTTAGAAAGTACAGCACATTTTTGTATGATCTAAGGTTCATGTTTAATCATTAGTTCAAAATAATACATAAGCCCTTTGGGCAGGATGAGTATAACATCTCATCATAAGTAACTTGCATTTGTAAGATCATATCTCTGCACCTCCATAATTGCTGCTCAAACTTGGAACCCCAAGATCAAAAAGAGGGAGGAATCTATTGATCCTTATACAATGCAATTCTTTCTTGACCACCCCAACCATTAGTGGAAGAAGTCTTGTAGGAATGCACATTGGGAATCAATCTCACTAGGAACCAATGCTCACTCATGCACCATACATACATATCTAATCACAATTCTCTCTAAGAGATATAATAATACATTCAACATCCTATATGTAAGTTGTACTTAACCCATCACATAACATACCAATCGCATCAACAATGCAAAAAATATAGTAACAGGCACAACATTTATAATGAACATACCCACCAATATGAGTAACAATCTGTCATGTCCCCTTTCCAGTTGACATCTTTTAGAGCTGATGATTAGCCTATTATGCGACCCTCGTAGGCTGATAGGATGGATAGAGTCATGATGGAGCTTGGCTTGGCTTTGACTAGCAAAATTTTTTCTAGTTGGCTTTCGTTCGGGCTCTTTCGGACACGTTTGCCTGAGTTCCTATTTTTTTGGGATATTTGACACTCAGCGGAGCACCCCTGTTATGGTATGGTCATGTGCGGAATCACTCCCTTGTTCACCAGCTTCAGACGGTTCGAGAATCGGATATGTATTGAGAGAGATATTAATATTTAATTGATTTAATTAAATATTAATTATTTGGCGTAATTTAATGACTTAGGCGTTTTGACCCAAGGGGGCGCTCATTATGAAGGGGCCGTTTTAATTATATTTTATAATTAAAATTGTCTTAAAACTATGAAAAAATTAAAAGAAAAAGAAACCCTAATTTTTAATTATGAAACCCTAATTAGAGCAAACACACTTTTTTGGAGATTATAAGGGTTTCTCATTGGTAAGAGTGCCATATTCATGTTGAAGAAATTTTTTGCTAAGTGTTTTTTTTGAGAAGACTGAGCCAAGGGTTTCCAGTATTCTTTTGCATTGGAGAACGTGCAATCTTAAGTGTGCAATTCGGAGGTTGTGAGATATCAGCTGATCTATTGCCGGTTTGAGAGATAACTTCACACAGAGGTTATCACAGAGGTTCACAGGTATTTATTTCATCAAGGTTTGATCCAAAAATTATCCAGAACAAGATTCCCAGTTGTGGCGCAATTTTTTAGGGTTTTGGAGTACAGCCGTACCAGGCCATACTGTATTTATTGTTGCTGGACGGAATTTAAAGTGCGCAATTAGCAGAAGCGCACAACAGTTGCGGCCAGCAAGGAGCACAGAGACCGACATCGGTAACGAAGAGACCGACATCGGCCGACTCACATACTGACATCGGCAGGGTAAACCGACTCACAGACCAACATCGGCCGACTCACATACCGCCGTCGGCAGAGTAAACCGACGTCGGCAGACATCGGCAGTATTATTAGACTGATTGCGGCAGTATAACCGACGCCGACGACTGTGTTTTTGAAACAGAGAAAAGCTTATTTATTGCAGCCGTACCGGCTGTACCAGATCTAGGGTTTGGTGGAAAAAATCAGGTTTTTTTAACAATATTTGATATTATTTTATATGCATGATAGAGAAATGATATTGTAATCATCTGGGATGAATAATAAGAATATAGTTTAGCCAAAAAAAGGGTTTACTGCTTCAGTATTTATTTATTTGAATTTATACGAATTTATCTTGCAAATTCGCATTCTTCTTTATTTCATGCAAAAACACCAAAAAAATCAAAATATACAAAAACAGTCAAAAAAAATATTTAGTACCAAAATTCAGGGGAAACAAGGGTTTCTACACAATCATCGTAAAAATACCCAATAACGCATGCATCAATCAAGAGTAAACCATAGCAATTGCTTTGATAGGTACAAAATCTATAACACAAACCATACCCACCCATTTGAGTAACAAATATCATAAAAATACCTCAGTTATGTGTGCATCAATCAAACGAACAACCACCAACCATAGCATGCTTAAAATGTACATCTACTAACATATGAAAGTACAATTATCATAATTTGGTAGTACAACATGCAAATGAATCAGACAATCACAAAAGCTAAAGGTACATGGCATCTCAGCCGTTGGCACGAAGCCTATTGAGATCACCTAGCAAGCTGGCCACACTGCCTATTGGTAAGTTGACATAACACTCTATGAGTACGGTGGCTAATAAAACAAAAATTAAAGATTAAAAATGGCAACCTTATTGATTTTTGAAATGGTTACACTCTTACATTGCCATCAAGTTTGTATTTATAATCAGGAAAATAGAGTAATCACCAGATCTCTCTAATTCCTAAAGTAACCCAGTGGTTGTAATACTCGTGTAACCAACTAACAATGTTCTAAGAAATAATAATGGGCGTGTCTCAAAGAGATGCATGGCCAATTTTATTTATTGACAACAAGATTTATTTGGATAAAACTTAACAAACCCTCTTGATCCAAAAGGGGACAAAGTATGTATACTGGAGCTAAAAATGCTGCTTGATGAAGGCACTGCAACCTGCAAATTGTACCTTGTACTCTAATCAACATGTGTCAACATGTCTACTACTTCCCTTGCACCATGACCTTCTGTGCCCTGTGCCTACTGCAATCTACAACCTCTTGACACTAAAATTATAATGAGTGTTCAACACACATCATCTTCCTCTTATCCTTGTACTTGTATGTGTATTATGGAACATCTATGGAATGCTCCAACCACAATGATCATTGCTACCTCCTTTGAACTTGTACATTGTAGTGTGGAACTGTCATGTCCCCTTTTTCATGGACATTGACAGATTTGATGATTGGCCTATTATACGACCTTCGTAGGCTAATAGGATGGATAGAGGGTCATAATGGAGCTTGGATTGACTTTGATTCACAGGATTTCTACATTTGATTTTCATTCGGGCTCTTTCGGACACATTTGGCCTGAGCTCCTACTTTTTAGGGATATTTGATATGCAGCGGAGCACCTTTATTTTGGTATGGTCATATGCGGAATCACTCCCTGATTCACCTGCTTCGATCGGTTTGAGGATCCGACGTATATTGAGGGAGATATTAATATTTGATTGATTTAATCAAATATTAATTATTTGGTCTCATTAATAATTAATTATTAATTATTAATTATTTGCTCTAATTTTAAATTAGAAACCCTAATGCTAATTTAAGAAAACCCTAATTAGGGCAAGCATATCTTTTTGAGGGTATAAGGGTTTCTCATGGAGGCCATTATTGATTATGCATAGATTATTGATTATTGAAAATTGAAGAAATTCTTCTGTGAAGACTGAGCCAAGGGTTCCAGGATTCCATTGCAGTGGAGAACGTTCCCTCTTCATTGTGTGTGATTTAGAGGCTGTGAGATATCAGCTGATTTATTGCCAAATTGAGAGATAGCTTCATCCAGAAGTTATCACAGAGATACATATTTGAGAGATAGCTTCATCCAGAAGTTATCACAGAATTCCAGGGTTGAGAGATAACTTCACACAGAAGTTTATCACAGAGCTTTCCAGGTATTTTCTTTATTTAGTTTTGATCTAATAAGTTATACAGAGATAGATCTTGTGTTAGAATCTATATTCGTGAGATCAGGCTATTCAGCTATCAGGGGTTAAGAAGAGACAGGTTGGCGGTCGTACCAAGTCCGTACAGGTCCGTACAGAGCGCATCAGGCACCGACATCGGCAGAGAAAGGGCTACAGCGACCGACATCGGTCGACTTAAGACCGACATCGGTAGAAAGCCGACCGACAGTAACCGACGTCGGCGATATATCGACCGACGACGGCGTCTGTGTGTCGACACAAAGGCCGAGACACTTCCAGATCCAGTTTCCATTCCCAGATTAGCAAAAGCCAGGGTTTTAAGACCAGGATTTTAATATTCTTATTTTGTATAACAGAGACTCAATTGTGTAATCGTCCAAAAGAACAAGTAATGAGATTTTTATTGGCTATTGAGAGATTATACTATGATTTGTGTATGCTTATTTTGAATCTATTCTGCAAGTTTGTATCTGTGATCAGAGCTTTATGAGTTTATATATTCCTTGTTTGAAGGGGATATCACAGTGGTATCAGAGCTTTGGTATTTGGTATCAGAGTTTTGTGTCTTTCATATATCTCTATTGGTAGGGGATATTACAGGAACATCTATGGCAAGCTCCAACTATCTTGAACATTGTTTACAGACAGTTCATTGTATGCAACATCATTGTTAAAATCGTACAAAAGAATGCGATTAGTCATACTCCATGAACGACCATCAATACCAACTACGAACATTTTGAAGACTGATCTACAACACCTTCCCCCTATCAAACGGGCAATGGGAGGTCCATGCTTCTCCATCTCACCACCTGCTTCACATCATGACAAATTCAAACTGAAGCAAAAAAATCGACAAAGCCAAAATTGAACAGGCAAAAGCTACTAAATCATTGTCCCTATCCTCGAGCTAGTAGCAAACTCAAGATGGGTCTCAGCAAGTCCTTCAGAAAATAATTTGATGGTCCTGCCCATCTGGACCAAAAGCTTATGTGAAACAAGATGTTTCTTGAAAAGAAGAACCTCCAACATAATTTGCAGTAGGTTTCTTTCAATCTTTGAATGAATTTTTTTTGGAAGAGCATTCAATAGGTGATGCAGGTTCTTTTTCAATCATTTTTTAAAGATTATTGAAAATATAGGTATTCATATTTAGACTCCATTCCTTGTAACTGTTTGATGTGAGTTTTCCCCCTCCTGAGATTAAAGTTATTATCTCTGCCATGAGAAATTTCAAAAATAGAAGCAATCACAAAAAAATTAGGTGTTCTACCGTGGTTTGGCCTTCACCCTCAAGTGGCCCCTTTTTTACACACCTTATCCCTCTCTTAAATATCAAAGAAAATATTTTCTTGGTTTTTATTAGATTTTACTTTCAACTACTTCCCAAAATAATCCCCATCTTTTGAAAAAATATTCTTTCAACAAAAGCCTAAGACAAAAAATGGAAGGCGGGATTGGAACCTTAGACGTCCAAGTGTGCAAAGTCTTACAAAATTTACTTTCTTCAACTCCCTTATGCAAGAATATGGTACAGTGTAAAATGTTCACATAACCTGATTTTTATTCTCGTAGCTTTGAAAATAAAATTTTAAATGTGCATACCCGGTAGTGAAATTATACACAGCAGAACATAACAAAAGATCATCAATTCTAGATCGTGTGGGCTCAACACAGCTGCAATAGCAGTTCTGAATTTTGTAGGTTGAAATGGTAGATCAAGCTTCAAAAAATTGTTGTAGATTGCTTCTCACATCGCTTGATTTTGACCCCTGTATGTTTCTCAAAAGCCCATGCTATAGAATATCTTTTTCAAGATCTCCTCCTCAGCTTTCTAGCAAAAAATATTGCACTACAAACAGAGTTCTTACTCAAAAAACATGCCCAGAATAGAGACAAGTATCCAGGGTTGTTTTAATGGCAGAAATGAAAATTGCAGCAGTATAAATTTTAACGCCTGTATGCAGCAATAAAATTATTTTACATTTCCTCAATTTTCATTCACTCCCACAAATGGTTCTTAAGTTTTTGAATAAAGCTCTGATGCTACTGATAAAACAAAAACTTGAGAATAAAAATGACAACCTCATTGATTTTTAAAATGGTTACACTTTAACATTGCAATAGAGCTTGTATTTATAATCAGACAAATATAATAATCTCAAGATCCTTCTAACTCTTGAAATAACATAGTTGTTGTAATAATAGTGCAACCAGCTAACAATGTACTAACAAATAATTATGGGCGTGGCTCAAAGAAATGCATGCTCCGTTTTATTTATGAACTACAAATTTTATTTGGATCAAACCTGACACTGGGGGCCTAACCCTCCGAGGCCTTGACAATCACCTAACAAGCCAATTTATGCTACCCTACTGGTAAGCTCGCATCACGCTCTATGAGCAAGTTGACAGTCTAACCCTACTAGGTTCATATTACTAATTTATGATGGATTACAATTCCTAGCAGTACCCTGCCACATTCTGGAATCCAAATACAAAAAACTGGTCATGGGATTTCAAATTTGGGTGATCACCTCAGAAAGAGTAGGCAAGGATGCTTATAGTGTCTGAAAGACTAACCCATGCCCTTTCTCCTTCCTTGCTCATTCCTACTAACCAAGTGATATAAATTAGCTGATTCATCTGAACTATGCCAAGTTTCACCCTGTCTCGTCTAAGCTGAGTGAGTCTTATGGACATACGATCTTATGCAATGGCATCATATGCCCTTAGAGATAACATGTGCCTACATTATCCAATTACGACAAATAGATGTCGTCGACAACCTATTGCAAACACTGAAACAAGGATAACATATGAAGAGGTATCTATAGGTTCTTGAGATTTCAAGGAAAACGCCACATTAGGCTTAACTTCTGCCCTCACAAGACTGGGCATACTATCATAAACATTTCCGTTCCTTCCTTGAGATGCATTGATCTCATTTTTGGCATGCATGATGGTAGTAACATCACAACACTAATCACAAACTTAAATCAAGGTTTCTACCATGTTTTCAAGATACTACAGATCTTATGAATTCTGTTTGTCTTGGTTTTATAACACCAGTTTATGCAACATAACTGTTCTCACACCCATAATGGTTGCAGTCAAATATTCTTTTTGTGTCATAGCCTAAGTCACAAGGTTCGAGTTCGAATTCAAGTTTGACAAGGATAAAATTCGGTTTGAGTTCGAGTTTGGATAAAAATTGAAAAAAAAATCGCTATTAAATTCGAAACGTAAAAAAAATAAAAACCCAATTAAATTTTTTATAAAAAATAAAAATATAATTACAAAAAAATTTAATAATAATAAAAATAAAAACATAATTATAAAAAATTAGATTTGAAACGTAAAAATAATAGAAAAATGATTATAAAAAAATTAAAATATTAAAAAGTCATAAAAATAAAACAAAATTGTAAATATAAACAAAATAAAAAACAAAACATAAAATAAAATAAAATAAAATTCAAAATTATAATCAAAATTAAAAATGAAAACGTAAAATAAAATAAAATAAAATAAATTAAAACAAAACTAGTTAAAATCGAAAACCTAATAACAAATCGTCCGCCATCGACATGTTGTGTCGACATCATCCGCTTCGAACCTGCTTCCCCTGCCAATGGCCTTTCTTCGAGTGAAGCAAGTAGACATCAATATTACCCTTTGGAGTCTTGGATTGTCAAGTAATGCACAGACATTGGACTGGATTTCTGTTTGCGGAGGTGGTGACGATGAGTAATTTTGAGCATGTAGTGAAGCCGTACTCTGAGTGAAGAGTATCGAGGGCCCTTTAGGTGTTGCGGATAAGTTTTATACTCGTAGGGCCGTAAGGGTTTTGTATTCGAGATGAAATCAGTCCAAGGGCAGTGAAGGAGGAATTGTTAGGGGGTAGAGGGCCTCAATAGAAATTTATGATGTGCAAAAACGCAAACAGAGACAAATACAGTTGCAAAAAAAATGTAGACCTAAAAAAATGATGTTTTTTTTCATTTTTTTGGTCAAATAAAAATTGGCGAATTTCAAATTTTATCTGAAAAATTGCTGTACCTTGTGACTTAGGTCATAATAGTATTGAGAGAAACCTAATTGTTTTAGTAAACATAACCGTTTAAGGAAACATAATGGTCTAAGGAAACAACCCATTTAAGGAAGCAAAATTGTTTTAAGGAAGCAAAACCGTTTTGTGTTTTTCGTTCTACACTAAGTTTACAAACAACTCTCTATGAAAGGAGAGACCTTTGCGACATACAAGAATAAACTTTCAACTCTTATTCTATACCCATATAAATATGCATGTATCGATATATACACCCACATAACTCTAGTGAGTAATAATGTATATTTAGTAACTAGTTGGGTTTTTTTTTTGCGTTTCCCAAATGGTGACGACTAGGGCATCCAACACGAAGTCTGCAACGACTATTGTTGCACATTAGGAGGGTCAGGTTTTCGATGGCCATATAGAGTAGACGCCTGGAGCGTTGGCGCGACAGGGGCAGTGTTGGGGGTCAGCGGTGGAGGGAGATCTTAGGAGGTCGTAGGTTTTGAATCTGCCAGTCAAAGTATTGACAGGTTTGGAAGATTGGTAGGAGAGAGAGGGGGGGCGTAAGGCAACTGCCTATCCCAAGAAAATTGGAAAGACAAACAGCCAGGGCTTCCGTGGATTCAACGATCTCCCTTTTGGATCAGGCTAGGGTTTTAAAGGTGGCAAAAAATCCTCTAGTTGTCAATTTTGAAGATAAAGCTTTGGAGGAGGTTTTGAAAGGTGAAGGTTGGTATGCGGAGAGGGACCTGGTCTGTCGCTTTGATAGGTTTTGGCCCTCACTTCCTTTTCTTCACCAATGGCTCTTAGAATCTTGGCAATCAATGCTGGAAGGCACTATGGAAATTTATTCCCGTGCCAAATTTTTTTTTATTGTGGCTTTTGATAATTTGGATGATCGAAATAAGATTTTTCAAGCCAAATCATGGAGTTGTGAGAATCACCTTTTGCTCATGAAACCTTGGTTTCTTGATTTTAACCCTCTGACAGAAAATCTTTCTCTTCAACCCCTCTGGGTGAGGCTGTCATATCTTCCGTTTCAGTTTTGGTCTGAAACTAGGCTGGCATTGGGTGATTTGTTGGGAATTGACGATTCTTCGTGGGATTATTCCCGGACTGCTTTTGCCAGGGCTTTGGTGTGTTTAGACATTCTCAGGATCTACCTGAAAGGATCGAGTTAAAAGTGAAAAATAGGTGTTGGTCTCAAACCATAGATTTTGAGGGGATCTCCTTCAGATGCAGGAATTGTTTTCAGATTGGTCATCTTTCTGCTTCTTGTCAAAAATCTAAGCATAAAATATAATCTTCATGGGGGAAGGAGGCTAATGAGGAGCATCTTTCAGTATTTGTGAAAAGAGACTCTAATCTATCTTCAGGAGCGGTTTTAGAGTTTATAATGGAAAAGAATTTAAAAAAGGTAGCACCATCTGTATTGCCATCTCAGAATGTTGAACTAAGTGGAACTAGTTGTAAAAATGTAAAGAAGAACAAAGAATTCAGAGATAAATCCAAGGATGGAAGATGTATGCTAAGTTTGGATTCTGATACATTTGGTAATGAAGAAGAATGGAAGATTGTTAGAAGTAGGAAAAAAAGGTCGTCTTATTCCTAACCCTCCACCTAGGACTTGAAGTACTCAAAGCAGAACAAAGAAGGATGAGAACTAGTAATTATGGGTATTCTGTTTGATTAAATTTTGTTTATTTGAAGCTGAAGTATTTTTAATACTTTCAATATGTTTGTTTTCTTTGAAATAGGTTGGCCAGATGCCTTGACGATTAGTCCGTTAATCCAGGCTATTTTTGTTTTATGAATTTTATGTTTATTTGTAAAGGGACCCGTAGAACCCTTATATCGAGCTAAAAAATAATAATGTATATTTATTATTTTATATAGTTATGTACATATACGTATATAAACATATATACAAATCAATATGAGTTTTCTAAATAAATCATTCACAACATATTTGTACAAACACTCCATTCATGGAAGACACCCAAGTTCATTTGAGTTTCAATACAAAATCTGCTTCAAGTTTCAATTCAAATCTCTTATCAAGTTTCAATTAAATCCCATTTTAAGTTTCAATGCAAATTCCAAAAGATCATACTTGTGGTTGTTTTCTCATAACAAGTTTATAAGTTCATACCATGTTTATATCATGTTTGGGTTTGGTTCACGTCATATTGGTAACCTTTTCCACATATATCACATTCATATCTCCTAACATGTTTGTGTCTGTTGTAACAAATATCATGTTTGTACAAATCATGTAAAGAACTGTTTTCTTATGAGATGCTATAACCATTTTCCATGTGTTGATAAATGTTTTCCACATATGTCATAATTGTTTATCGACACATTCATATCTCTCTCTCTCTCTCTCTCTCTCTATATATATATATATATATATATATATATATATATATATATATATGCTTATATTCACAATTGATGCCAATTTATAACCTACCCCTACTTATAAGGTCAAAAACCTGATTCGTACAAGGTAGAAACATTGGTCCATGTCTGAAATAGAAATTAACAATTCAAGTATTGATTTTTAGGGAATATGAAGTGAGAATCAAGTTTAGAGTTTGAAACAACTTTCACTCACATTTTATCAGTGTCCTCCATCACATTGTAGCAATTCATACCTACAGTGTGGAAAACTTTCTGGAAGTGTTTTCTTCAAGGCCAGACTGAGCAGCTGCAAAAGAACCCAGACTATCCATGATTTATTCATTGTGAAATTGGACACATCTTTCTATTTATCCTAGATATAAATATCACAACTAGAACACTTCTTCAATCGGATTAACACTCGAGGCAAACAGTAGGATATAATGTTACAAATTCCTGCATGAGGTGTGACACTAATTGTCACCATTTATTTTATTCTCAAAAGGTTGTTTAAGAATACATGTATAAGTTCTGTAAGAAAGCAAAACTCTTTGATGGTCAACATCTTGTTGTTGTGGTCAATGTTCATTATGGATACAACCAGGAAGATTCATTGGTTATAAACCAGGTTTCAATAGGCTAGGACTATACCGAACTGTGTTTTTGTTAAATATATTAACAAACAAATAATTAGTTACTCATTAACTAATGGTCAGTTATAAACTGCCCCAACTGTATGTAACTCCTTTCTGCATAATAAAAGAAGGATGCACATGCATTTTAATGTGCGCCTTTTAGTTTCTCTTCGTTCTTTTAGTGTTTGTATTTGCTAACATTGGTATTAGAGCAGGTGTTCGAGGAAGCCCCAAGAGAAGGGTACAAACAAACAAGTTGCAGAGTTTGAGGAAGCCCTAGGAGAAGGGTACAAACAACAAGTTGTAGAGTTTGAAAAAGCCCTAGGAGAAGGGTACAAACAACAAGTTGCAGAGTTCTAGGAAGCCCTTATCGGGTATGAACTGTGGAGAAACAAAGAAATTCGATTTTTCACAGTTTTGTGATCATATCGAAGGAAGTAGAGATCATAGAAAGTCAAGATTTGCTTGTATAGACTTTTGAGAAAAGAATAAGAGAGCTGAGGAGAGGCAAACTAGTTTGCTATAGGGCACCTACGGAAGAAGAAATTGTGAATGAAAAGATTCGTGATTTGTAGATGATCTGAAGACCAAAGATCGATTTTGTGATTTCCCTTTTTTAGGTAATTTTGTGAATTCTGGAATTTACTGAAATTCCCTTGCAAATACTGGATATAATTCAAATACTAAATAGCACATGCAATATTTAATACTGAAAACCCAACTTGAATTATTTTAATCAATTGATTACATGTATAATAATACTAAAGACAATGTCAATTGAATAATAAGGGAAAACAACAATTCTTGCTTTGGAAGATGAATTCCAAATGCTAATGTATGGTAGCAATACACCCCTATACAATCCTTTATAATCCCTCACAAATTCTGAAACCGATAATAATCCACAATCAAACTAAAACTGGTACATGATCTCGATCTATTAGCACAAATGTAATTCATGGATGGAACCACCACGAAGGAGAGGGTTTTGATCTTTAGATCATGTACACTTGGAGGGTTTTCGTCCTCAGATGGAGAAGTTGAACCAAAAGCTCAAGCTCTAAAATGGGTTTTTTGATTATCAAAGATGAATAATCAATAATTACTTTTGAGCCTAGCTCCTCTTTTTATAAATTCACTTTTTATTCGAAAAACCCTAAAAGTGTTTTAAAACACTTGTAATAAAATTTTATTTTTTGGAAATATTATTTTTTGGCTCATTTAATAAATATTACCTTTTTGGCCCACTTAATAAATATTTCTTTTAGCCGCCTTTATAATAATACTACATAAGTGTTCGTTTTCCATGTTATAAAATAAAGTGACTTTTGACAACTTAAAATATTATTATTAAATTATTTCCATAATTAAATATTTCGAAAAGGGGACATGACAAATTTGCATTCAAATATTAGACGTAAAGATGACTAGTAAATAAGATGAGTTGCAGAGAAGACCAAAATACAAGTTAGAATCACGTTCTCTAGAACGTGAATACTAGAAAAAGTAGAACAACGGAGAAGAAAAATGAAAGGGCGATTTCTAGTTTTCCACTTTTGAATGGACATGAATTGATTAAGACATCGAGTAGGGTTTTGTGATTCAAGGACATTCAAAGAGGAAAAGTCATTAGGAAAGGTTTGCGAAGAAAAACGTTAGCTTTGAATGCAAGAGGTTGCAGGAAAAACTTGTAGACTAAAAAACGTTGTTGCAAACATTTTGTTATTTTTTGAGCATTTTCAAATTTTTCTAGATTGTAAGTAATTCGACATTGAGATTTTCAGATTGTAGCAAATTCAGATTATAGACATTGCATTGATTTTTCAGGTTAGAGGTCAAATATTGTGTATAATGGCCAATATCCAAAATTTAGTTTTGCCGGAAGCGCAAAAGTTGAGTAGCCAAAATCATTATGTATGGAGTCACAAGATACTCATGATTGTTGGGTATCAAGATTGTGATAAAATTATTCTTGTCAAGGAATCAAGACATGCTAAGATTTTACCGATTATGTAAAACGTCATAAAGAGGCTCTTTTGCTATTGAAGTTATCTATCTTAGAAGATTGTGATACTTGAGGTCCCGGAATTCCATTGTGGCAAGTGTGGTTTAGACTTGTCTTCAAGCAAGCATCAAACTTCGAAGAAGAGTTGGGAATTGTACCTGAAGAATCTGTTGTTTTCTACAAAGATGAATGAGGGTGGGTCATGGCAAAACATTTTTGGGTGAAAGATCTTCGAGACTAGCTCGCTGTCATAAACAAAAAAGTGGATGACGACGACTTGGTTGCTCATGCTATGAACAACTGGACTCCCGTGCGCCTCCCCCCACCCCCATATGAATCATTTGTGGAGGCTTTATACTCGATGGCAGAAACCTAGATGCTAACATTTGATTAGGTTAGTTCCTCTCTGCTACAGAAGGAATGTAGGAAGACACAGATTAGTGAGTCCAGTCCTGGACCAACATAGAGTGCATTTGCTACTTAGTTGAAGGGGAAGGGAAAATGTAATCGTGAAGGATCTACTTCCAATTATTAGGTGAAACTATTACTGTCATAAGGTTGGGCATGTCAAAAAGGATTGACGGAATTTGACACCATGCTCTTTTTCACAACAAAAAGCCGAATGGTTAATCAAATGTGGCAACAATTGAAGTTGAACGGGACCCTGAAGAAGAGTATGCCTGCATGGCATCATGCTTAGATGAAAGTGTTACTAGTCACTAGTTCTTTGATTTTGGTGAATCCAGACATTTCACGTGTCGTAAGGATTAGTATGCCAAATTTACTACAAACACAAGATTTTCAGATTCAATTTCATTAGGTGATAGAAGATCACACGTTGTAGAAGGGATACGAGATATATGCATGTATTGAATAATGCTGCAAAATTCATAGTAAAATTGTTAGGTATGTTCATAGAATGAATTAAAATCTTCTATTCAAATTATTTAAAATCCCAACATTTCAATGAATTTTTTTAGGATGAAGTGTATTGTGTTTGATGTAAAACAGGTCAGAGTAGTAGCTCCAGGCACTGGGCAAGGTGGCTTGTATGGGCTTGTTGACCTTGCTACAATCAACTTTCATGAATTAGTTGTGGAGGATGATACCAACACTTTGTGGCATGAGAGATTTGAATATCTCAACCTCCAGTACTTAGCCAAATTTAACAGAGCCAACATGGTTCTTGGTTTGCCTACTACCCAAGAAAAAAAAGGATATGTGTGCAGGGTGTTTCGCTGGCAAGTAGAAGTGGAAACCTTTTTTGATGATCCATATGCACAAAAGCATGCTAAAAATATTACAATAAGCGTTGTACCAAAATTGTGTCTACATAGTGCCCCATTTTGATGTATGTGTGTGGATGTACCAAAGTAATCACAAAATGAAAAAGCGATACTTGAATACTATTTGGGGGATGGAAGATGGGCTCTGCATTTCTGGATTTGGTACACCCATTCTTTGACATCAATAAATCTGGTGTAGGTGCAAGCAAACATGAATGCCAACAAGTAGATTAATGTCTTAGTAAACCGATAGTCAATGTAAATAAAATGAAATAACTGAATTGAAAATAAGCAAATTAACAAATTGTTAGCAGAGGTTCCTGAAGCATCAGAACATGTTAAGGATGAGGATAGCTATGATATACTTCGTGTGCTTAGAATAATGTATTGTGTTCATTCAGGAGTTTGGATAACAAAAACATAGTAAACATTAACTATCTTGCGTTATTTAGAAATTAAGAACAACCATTGTTTCATAAAAAGAAATAAAGCATTCGGATTAATTAGACATAAAGTAACCAAAACATTACACACGAGCACGCACGCAAGGAACATAATAAGAAATCACATAGTTAATCATAACCAAATGAATCTCTATTGATCTCTTCAAAAGTGGAACCCTCTTCTTACAAACAAAAGTATATATAGACGTTTCCAGTTTATGACTATTCATCTTCTTCTTGTACTTGGCACCAAAACTAAAGTCTGTTTATATTCTAGCCTATTACAAGTCTTGAAGATAGGACAAAATAGACTTATACGACAAAATGAGTACATAACGCACGAATATCAAACACATACTGTGTAGTTTTACAATCTGAATTCTTCTACCAACACTTTCTTGGACTTAAAATGTTGTCTCGTCCTGAGACAAGTCACAAGATCTTCGAGAATGCACAAGTGACCAGAGACTGAAGAAGTGGCTAGACCACTAAATTCACAGTAATCGCTCAAGGCGTCGTTTCCAGTTTTCACCTTTTGCGCACTACTTAGCCGCCCTTTTGGGTTTTCAACTAAGTAGCGAACCAACCTATCGTCCTTTGCAGGTTTTCAATAGGCTGGCATAAACCAGGTGGCCGCCCATTACGGGTTTTCAACCATCCTGGCCCCGCTTGTCTTACTAAATCGTCCCCAATACAAAATGTTATACAAAATTTTCAAATTTTTTGTTACTCTGCGCAGTACTTAACTTTATGGTGGTGGCATGGACGTAGACGATGATTGACTAAAAGAGTCCTTGGACTGGGACTGTGCAGCTTTGCATCAAGTGATGATTTGTTGGAGCTTTGAAGGTGGCCTATAAGTAGGTGTATTGACAATTTGGGCAATTGTGCTGAAAAAAGGGGTCAAATCTATCTTGTAGGCATGCCAATCTAGCATCACTTCTTGGATCAACTACAATAGGGTGCGCAACGGAGCATGGTAGCCAATGATCTGCTTGAGGTTTGCGTCATCAGTTATGCTCAAGGCTGTCTTTGTGTTTGCGACCCTTGTCTGAATCTCTCTACTCAACTGCTCCATCTTATCTGCATGTCATTGAGCTTGGAATCTGGGGAAGGAACTGCGCAAAAGCTGGCTCTGCCAAATTTAGAAGGTTGTCGTGCACATTATCCCTGGCATTGAGTGATTTCTGGAGTGCTCCATCCTTCTCCTCCCCAGTGGTAGTGTGGCTGACCATGGTTGCTTTGGTGGTGGCGGCCTTTACAAAATTTGCGTTGGAACTGGATAAGGAGGTATCTAGTTGCTGCTTCCAATTCATCAAGATGCGTGCGACCTGTTGTGCTTGAAGTGCGACAGCGTCAAGCAGTCCTTGATAATCCTCCAATAGCGTTATGAGCGTGGCGGCCTTAGTCTTAACATCCTGCCCCAATGTTTTGACTGCGCGAGTTTCTGTGTTGCACCCCAGTCCTTGGTTAACTCAGAGACAAGTGTCTTGAGTCTGCGTTGATCGGACATGACTTGGTCCCCTATTGCTCGAGTGACCAATTTGGGACAAGTGTCTTGGGTAAGCTTGGTAGCTTCGTGCAGGTGAGCCTTCAACTTGATGTTCTTGGCCTTGGATTGATCAACCTCTTGTTCTAGGGAGGCGGCCTTTTGCGCAATGGACTCATGGAATGCTACAACGCCCTCTAACTGTTTCTTCAGTGGTAATCTGGAGACATCCAACAAGGCTTCCTGCTGAAGGGAAAATGTTGCCAGTGTTCCTGCAGTCGCTAAAGGGTCGGGTCATGGCATGGTCGCAAGTGGAAGAGAGAAGGTGGTGCGCCGAGCACCCACAATTTCACAGTTGGAATGACCCATAACCAGACTCCTCCCAAAAGGAATTCTAGTTGCTGTGCACCTTTTGAAGCTGCAGGTTGGTCTTCTTGTTGCTCTTGCTGCTCTGACTCGGCTTGTTGTTGCTCAGACACTTGTTGTTGTTGTGCTGTAGCCTCTTTTGTAGACTTCACGTGCTTTGCAATGTCTTCGTCTTGTTTTCTCTTAGCTTCTTTTGTTGCCTTCTTGTTGAGCTCATCCTCTGCAACTTTATTTTTCTCCTATTCCTCTTCCTGTAGCTTTTGTGTACGCTTTTCTTCCTTTTTCTATCCTCAAGCGCAACAGCCTTGGCTTGTTCGGCCTTAGCTTGTGCCTATGCCGGTAGGTCAGCCTGCGCCTTGGTTGCATGTGCTTGTTCTTGTGCTTGGGCTTGCTATTTGCACAAGGCTTCATCTTCTTTCTTTTTCTTCGTAGCTTCTTCAGCTTGCTGCTGTGCTCGAGTGGCATCCTCTAGAGCCTTCTTTGCCTCCACTGCTGCGCCCTGTTGTTGCTTATCTTCTTCGGCCTTGGCCTTGGCAATGAGCGCATCGTCTTTGTTCTGCTGCTCTTTGTCCATCTTCTTCTGATGTGCCTTCTGTGCTTGCTTTACTGCATCGACAATGTCTTGTGCCTTCTTGGCCACCTCAAGAGCCTTTTGTCGGTCAGCCTCTGCGTCCTGTGCCTTTTGTGTGGCCTTGGCTGCTTTAGCTTGCTGTTGTTGGGCCTGCTCCTTCCGGCTTTTTTTTCCTCTTTTTTGACTCGTTCTGTTGCGTGAGCTACTTCCTCCCATGAAGCCTGTTGTTCTTCAACTGTAGGTTGTTTTGGTGTGAGATCTTCGACCTCTAGGGCTTGTTGTGAAGGTGGCGAATCACTTGGCTGGACCATGGAGTTGGAGACATGTGCTTACTTGCGCCCCAATGTAACCAATCTACGTTTGGGTGGTGGTGAAGTCGAAGACGGAGAATGCTGCATATCTTGCGCCATGGCTGTCCTGCCAAATGTGCGTTCTTCGAGGGTAGGAGAAACTGTAGTCTCTCATCGAATTTTGGGTTTGCGCACCAGAGACTCTTGTGGACTTTCCTGTAGTGGTGCAAAGACATCGACGGATGTGAAGGTGGTAGAGGGTTATTGTTGGAAGAAGTCAACCCTTCGCTGCATCCGCTCAGTTTCTTCGTGCACAGTGTCGACCACAATGAATGTAGGGCATGGTGGTAGGTCCACCCAAAGACTTGGAGGAACCTTCTTATGCACTTGGATCGTGCACATTGCCTTCTAGAAGAACTCCTCCCTGTCATAAAAATCTCCTGCCATATTTGAGACCATTACCTAGTAGACCTCCTGTTCATGTGTTCCCATCTGAGGTAGATCGCAAGAGCTTGCAATCTGGGGCACCTTAGGGTCATTTAGCCAGGTTGCGATGCTCCTTGTCTTGCACTTCAGTGGCGGAGATGATGGTTGTTGCTCGACGGAGAGCTTGTGCTTTCCTTTTTGTTGTTGTGAAGTTGTGGCTTCCGATTGTTGCTGTACTGAAGGGACTGTTGCACTAGGTGTTATGGCTTGGAGCGGTGTTGCACGCTTGGCTGCATAGGCTTTTTGCTTGGCGACTTTGGCCTACGCTATGGCCATGGTAACAAAGAATGGCAGGGGTCTAAATGGCGACCTCGGTAGCTCGTGAATGTGGATGAATACACCTTTCAAGAGCAAGGTGACAACATGTCCAAGGTATTGCATGATGTCTGATGGCACCCAAGGATGTGTGGCAATCAACTCCAAACACTCCATGTCTTGAATTTACCCTCATGGGCTAGGGCATCGCGTTCAGGTGTCCATATCAGGTTGCAGTATTGTTGCGCTGGCCAATAGTCAGTGTCGGGGTGCACCTCTTCTTCAGGAGACTTCCATTAGGTTAAACACAACATAAAGATGAGGAGTTGGTACTGGAAGGTCTGCATGGAAGTTGTGCGACACTTGTCGATGTTTGTAAGCAAGTCTTGAACAAAGTATTCAAGCCAGTTGAACTACTCATTGTGGTGGATCATGCAATGTGCAATGTCCACCCCTTTTGGAATTTGCTTTGTAGACTTGGTGGTCTGCTAGAATTTCCGTTTGATGCATTCAACCAAGATGCACATTGGTTCATCTTGGATTTCTTCAATTGGGATTTCTCGGGACCCCCGAACACATAAATCTTTGACCTCTTGTAGGATAGGAGGCATTCTTGTCTTGTATGGAGTAAGAGAATCACCTCGTGCAGACATATCCAAAGCTCGGGCCATTGCTTATGTGTTGGTGACTATCGTGGTGTTAGGGCCAATGTAAATGTTGCCATCATTGTAGCGGCCGAGCAAGATTTGCACAATCTCCCCCAAGTCGTCGAAAGTGGGCATGCGAAGCAGGTGCTTGATGTTGGTGTTATGGAATTGATGTGGGACTGCAAGAGCCAGTGGTTGCGCAACATCTATGGGATCTGGTCGGTTGTTTTTGCTTTGCCGCTTGGAGGTAATCAAATGACTTTGGATTAGTGAATTTTGTTTGATGAAGCTCAAGGTCGATGCCCATTGCTTCCTTCTGAGCATCTGTCAAACTTCGAATGAGTTGCGAATGATCCATGTTCTCTGAGTAGTGAAATTGAAAAACTTGTTGCTTTTTGTGCAGTAGAAATTAGCTCAGCGCTTGAAACTTCAGCTCGTGAAAATATTTGCAAGAATGAAATGCAGACTTGGTTCTCAACCTTATGCCTTTATATATTTTGTGCCTATTGGTTTCCGTGTAAATGCCTCGCTAAGTTTTCCATTTGATATCAATGTGAATGTTGATGTGGGAAATCTTATCCGATCTGGCAATTAAGCCAGTTAGTCGTTGGCACATGTGTCGAGATATGCCGTTATGTTCTTTGCTGTCTGTATTGGAGTACGAACGAATGATGTTGACCGACCGTCGATTTGGTGAAGATTACATCAATCAAACCTTGGATTTGGCATTAACTGCTTGGGGATGACCGTTATATGATGAAGATCTTGACTGATGTGACCTGATCGTACATTTCCTGGGCTTAATTGCTTTCTTTCGCTCCTGCTGACATCAACAATGGCGCACTTGAATTCTTCTGTGCACAGTTGGCGCACACTATCCTTGTTATCTTGATTCCCAAAAGCTACGGAAGAGATCATCTACAAACACAAAAAAAAAAAACACACACACACACACACAAGAAAACATGCAGAAATGGGAAATCCTAATTTACTCGGTGCTACTCAACACCCACTCATTTAGCAGAAAGAGATCAATTAAGACTATTGGTGGTAGGGCTTAAG